>BQNB010087656.1:6409-27868 GCA_026074375.1 Tanacetum coccineum | reverse complement strand
AGATCGCAAGACGGAAAAGACGATAAAGACAAACAAGGAAAAGATTTAAAGATCTCAGAACTAAAGACAAATTCGAAAGACAATGACAAAAGCTCAAGATCAAAGATCACATAGCATGAATGAACAAGCCTACAACATAATAAAGACCAAAGATGAACAAGAGAGAGAAGAAAGAGATGGTGGATTGCACTATTCGTCCATATATGTTGTTTATCACTAGCATTCAAATGCATGTACAAATGACGGTGTTGCAGCCTCATTCCAGCAGAGTCTAATTCATTACCACATGCTCATGCTCGAACTACAAAGACATACTATAAGCATCAAGATTCAAGAATCAAGAAAGCTCAAGAATTAAAGACAAAGACTTCCGCAAACTCTGATATTAAAGATCCCTTCTCAGAAACCAAGCTTTGAGGGAGATTATTAGAGAGCTTTCAAGAAGATGCAAAGTATGAGCATGTCGGTCAAGACGTAAGATCGCAAGACGGAAAAGACGATAAAGACAAACAAGGAAAAGATTTAAAGATCTCGGAACTAAAGACAAATTCGAAAGACAATGACAAAAGCTCAAGATCAAAGATCACATAGCATGAAGGAACAAGCCTACAACATAATAAAGACCAAAGATTCGAGAAATCAACGACAAAACAATCTCAATAAGTTCAAGGAAGCAAGATTCAAGATCTCACCTTAGGAATTCAAAGACCACACATTAGGGGAGATTGTTAGCCTCAAATATGTTTTGAATATGGAAGCTCAAAATCTGCAAAAAACCTCGCTTCGGGGGAGATTGTTAGCCTCAAAATATTAAGTCGAACAAGGAAGCTTGGCTACTAATCATGGAAGATTGGTCTTTACTAAATTATATGTTGTAATAGGCTAGAAAGGGTAAACGGGCTCGTTTATGCAAGATAATTGGTCAGGTGTTATGGGCTAAAGCCCAAGTAATCTCGAGCCCGACCCATGTTACTATCCTAGGCGTCCAAGTATTAGCTAGGTAGTACAAATACCCCTTAGGCGACTTAAATAGGGTATGTGTGCGTGTTTGTTTAAAGTTAATGTAGTTTGTTTATATAAGTAATGCAGTGCATATTTTTTTATCGGGTGCGAGTCTAAGTTAGCGTTCACGCCGAATGTATTAGGAGGCTAAAATAGGGTATGTGTGCGTGTTTGTTTAAAGTTAATGCAGTTTGCTTATAAAGGTAATGCAGTCCATATTTGTTTTATCGGGCGCGACTCTAGGTTAGTGTTCGCGCCAAATGTATTAGGCGACTAAAATAGGTTATGTTTGCGTGTTTGTTTGAAGTTAATGTAGTTTGCTTATAGAGGTAATGTAGTCTATATTTGTTTTATCAAGTGCGAATCTAGGTTAGTGTTCGAGCAGAATGTATTAGGCGACTAAAATTAGGTATGTGTGTGTGTTTGTTTAATGTTAATGCAGTTTGTTTATAGAGGTAATGCACTGCATATTTGTTTTATCGGTTGCAATTCTAGGTTAGTGTTCGCGCTGAATGTATTAGGCGACTTAAATAGGGTATGTGTGCGTGTTTGTTTAAAGTTAATGCAGTTTGTTTATATAAGTAATGCAGTGCATATTTTTTTTATCGGGTGCGAGTCTAAGTTAGTGTTCGTGCCGAATGTATTAGGCGACTAAAATAGGGTATGTATGCGTGTTTGTTTAAAGTTAATGCAGTTTGCTTATAAAGGTAATGCAATCCATATTTGTTTTATCGGGCGCGACTCTAGGTTAGTGTTCGCGCCAAATGTATTAGGCGACTAAAATAGGTTATGTGTGCGTGTTTGTTTGAAGTTAATGCAGTTTGCTTATAGAGGTAATGCAGTCTATATTTGTTTTATCGGGTGCGAGTCTAGGTTAGTGTTCGAGCAGAATGTATTAGGCGACTAAAATTGGGTATGTGTGCGTGTTTGTTTAATGTTAATGCAGTTTGTTTATAGAGGTAATGCACTGCATATTTGTTTTATCGGGTGCAATTCTAGGTTAGTGTTCGCGCCGAATGTATTAGGCGACTTAAATAGGGTATGTGTGCGTGTTTGTTTAAAGTTAATGCAGTTTGTTTATAGAAGTAATGCAGTGCATATTTTTTTTATCGGGTGCGAGTCTAAGTTAGTGTTCGCGCCGAATGTATTAGGCGACTAAAATAGGGTATGTGTGCGTGTTTGTTTAAAGTTAATGCAGTTTGCTTATAAAGGTAATGCAGTCCATATTTGTTTTATCGGGCGCGACTCTAGGTTAGTGTTCGCGCCAAATGTATTAGGCGACTAAAATAGGTTATGTGTGCGTGTTTGTTTGAAGTTAATGCAGTTTGCTTATAGAGGTAATGCAGTCTATATTTGTTTTATCGGGTGCGAGTCTAGGTTAGTGTTCGAGCAGAATGTATTAGGCGACTAAAATTGGGTATGTGTGCGTGTTTGTTTAATGTTAATGCAGTTTGTTTATAGAGGTAATGCACTGCATATTTGTTTTATCGGGTGCAATTCTAGGTTAGTGTTCGCGCCGAATGTATTAGGCGACTTAAATAGGGTATGTGTGCGTGTTTGTTTAAAGTTAATGCAGTTTGCTTATAAAGGTAATGCAGTCCATATTTGTTTTATCGGGCGCGACTCTAGGTTAGTGTTCGCGCCAAATGTATTAGGCGACTAAAATAGGTTATGTGTGCGTGTTTGTTTGAAGTTAATGCAGTTTGCTTATAAAGGTAATGCAGTCCATATTTGTTTTATCGGGCGCGACTCTAGATTGTGACTTGTCGTTTTTGCTAAAATGATTAAGTTTATATGATTTTGTATTTGATGTGGTTGAAAAATGGCTTTAATGCAGTAGGTTACTAAAGCTATTCACATGATTTATTTAGTGTTTGAAAAGTGTATGATTGACTTTTACTGATTATGTTTTTGATGTAAAATTAGGTTATGTGTGACGAGTTAGTTTAATGATAAGTGGCAGTTTGTTTATAGAGGACATGCAACTACATATTTGTTTTATCGGTGCAATTCTAGTTTAAGTTGTTTCGCGCTGAATGTATTAGGCGATTTAAATAGGGTATGTGTACATGTTTGTTTAAAGTTAATGCAGTTTGTTTACAGAAGTAATGCAGTGAATATTTTTTTTATCGGGTTCGAGTCTAAGTTAGTGTTCGTGCCGAATGTATTAGGCGACTAAAATAGGGTATGTGTGCGTGTTTGTTTAAAGTTAATGCAGTTTGCTTATAAAGGTAATGCAATCCATATTTGTTTTATCGGGCGCGACTCTAGGTTAGTGTTCGCGCCAAATGTATCAGGCGACTAAAATAGGTTATGTGTGCGTGTTTTTTTGAAGTTAATGCAGTTTGCTTATAGAGGTATTGCAGTCTATATTTGTTTTATTGGGTGCGAGTCTAGGTTAGTGTTCGAGCAGAATGTATTAGGCGACTAAAATTGGGTATGTGTGCGTGTTTGTTTAATGTTAATGCAGTTTGTTTATAGAGGTAATGCATTGCATATTTGTTTTATTGGGTGTAATTCTAGGTTAGTGTTCGCACCGAATGTATTAGGCGACTTAAATAGGGTATGTGTACGTGTTTGTTTAAAGTTAATGCAGTTTGTTTATAGAAGTAATGCCGTGCATATTTTTTTTATCGGGTGCGAGTCTAAGTTAGTGTTCGCGCCGAATGTATTAGGTGACTAAAATTGGGTATGTGTGCGTGTTTGTTTAATGTTAATGTAGTTTGTTTATAGAGGTAATGCACTGCATATTTGTTTTATCGGGTGCAATTCTAGGTTTGTGTTCACACCGAATGTATTAGGCGACTTAAATAGGGTATGTGTGAGTGTTTGTTTAAAGTTAATGCAATTTGTTTATAGAAGTAATGCAGTGCATATTTTTTTATCGGGTGCGAGTCTAAGTTAGTGTTCGCGCCGAATGTATTAGGCGACTAAAATAGGGTATGTGTGCGTGTTTGTTTAAAGTTAATGAAGTTTGCTTATAAAGGTAATGCAGTCCATATTTGTTTTATCGGGCGCGACTCTAGGTTAGTGTTCACGCCAAATGTATTAGGCGATTAAAATAGGTTATGTGTGCGTGTTTGTTTGAAGTTGATGTAGTTTGCTTATAGAGGTAATGTAGTCTATATTTGTTTTATCGGGTGCAAGTCTAGGTTAGTGTTCGAGCAGAATGTATTAGGCGACTAAAATTGGGTATGTGTGCGTGTTTGTTTAATGTTAATGCGGTTTGTTTATAAAGGTAATGCAATGCATATTTTTTTTATCGGGTGCGAGTCTATGTTAGTATTCGCGCTGAATGTATTAGGCGACTAAAATAGGGTATGTGTGCATGTTTGTTTAAAGTTAATGCAGTTTGGATTATAAAGGTAATGCAGTCCCAGTTATTTTTATTCGATCTAGGATAATGATAACATAGGCGGAATATTCAAACATAGAATCAGTATTATCATAACAAGGTTTTACCAAACATTCACCACAGCCCCAATATTATTTGATCAAGATAATACGGTTACATCAATGAACTTTAACAGGGATCAAGGAAAACCTTGATTACCTTGAGGCTAAACTCTAGATAGACATCTACTACTAACTATACAAACGTGTACACACACACGTTTTCTTTAGTCGACATTCATTGAGAACACACACTTTTTGGATGCCTAAAACCTATAACATGTATCTCTTTATATACTAGAGATAATAGGTTTACAAAGAGATAAACATAAATCTTTTAAACATTTAACTTGATCTTCTGTTATCTTCTTTCTTCATAAGGAGATCTTTTGATATCTTTGACTAAATCTTCAATAATTCTCCACCAGCTTGTAGAATTCTTGAATGACGATTTTAGTCCTTTTATTTCATTCTTTTTTTGTCTTATCAACTCAAATATAATTCCTAACAAAAGTGGTTGAAAAACTAGTGTCTTCAAAGAAAGCTAAAAAGGTTGCAGTTGAATCAGAACTCGTTCCTGAGGATAATGATGCGTTTGTATCTGCAGATGAAGAGGAAGTTGAAACAGTTAAGAGAAATAAAAAAAATATAAATGAAGCGCCTAATAAAGAAATAAAGAAAGTAGCCGGTGGTAATAAAAGGAAAAAATATGTCAATGAATGTAACAAAGTGGTTGGAAAACTGGTGTCTTCTAAGAAGGTTAAACAAGTTGCAGATGTATCTGTAGATGAAGAGGAAGCGAAAATAGTTGAGAGAAATAAAATAAAGATAAATGATGCACCTAATAATGTAATAAAGAAAGTAGCTGGTGGTAATAAAAGAAAAAAAGATGTCAATGAAGGTAACAAAGTGGATGGAAAACTGGTGTCTTTTAAGAAGCTTAAACAAGTTACAGATGGACCAGAACTTGTTCTTGTTGATAATGAAAAAGAAGGATGCAAGTACGATCCTGTTAAAATTAATACAAGAATGTCACCAAGTCATTTGAAGAATGTTTTAAACACATGTACCCTTACACAGATTATGGATTTGAATTAATTGGGTTTGGGACATTTTCATAATAATTTTGATTTTGAGTCTACTCCAGGAGAATTAGGAATGTGGGTTGTTAAGAGTTATGATCATGAAACACACACATTAAGAATGGGTGATGGAAGAAGAATAAAAGTGTCAAGGGAACTAATTCATGAAATTCTTGGTGCGCCAATGGGTGAAAACAAAGTTATATCTCTTCTAAGTACAACAAGTGAAGATAAAACTACAACAGATTGGAGATGCACAACACCATTCATAGAAGATAGGATTCATATAACAAGAGTTGATGATCATGTGTCTAGCTTGACAGCTAATGGTTGGCCATTCAAAGTGGGTTTTTTGGTTGTGTTCTTTTCTATTCTAGCTCAAGGGAACAAAGATGGGACAATTAACCAAAGATTTATACCCACCCTTCATAATATTGATGAATTTCAAAATTATGATTGGTGCCAATTCATCTTAGACTGTATCAAAGCCGAAGTGATGGAATTTAAACCGAGATCTTATTTTGCTAGGCCTCTCCTCCTTTTGGCGGTGTGTTTCCTAACTGAATTATATTGAATGTTTACTGAATTACTTCTATTTGTTAATTATCATAATAAGAATTTCATGCATTATTTCTGTTTTTAACTAGTAATGCAGTGGACTATAGCTATAATGTAGCATAGTAGTGGACTATAAAGCTACTGCTTGCTACTGCATTATAGTTGTTTTTTAATAAGAAAATATTTTCATACTGCATTACATCAAAATATTTACTGCATTAACGTATTACTTCAGTTTAACATTATAAAAATTTGTATTGTAGCATATTTGTTTTAGAATAGTAATACAGTTGACTATAATGAATTATATTATTTTAGACTAGTAATTCAGTGGACTATAGCTATAGTGCAACATAGTATTTTCTAGCTCTATTATATTTAATGTTTACCGCATTACTTTTGTTTCTTAATGATCATAATTAGAATTTCATGCATTATATTGAATGTTTACTAATATTCATACCCTTTTTTTTGTAGCTTATATACGTAAGTTCAACGGTTTCTCCTACTACAACTGTCGAAAGAAAGGCTCCAATATTTAAAGCATGGAGTACAAAACTGTTGAAAAAAAGAGAATCCGAAGAACTAAAAAGTGGAGGTTTTGGTAAACTTCCAATATTGGAAGGTTTGGAATTCATTGAACCAAAAAAGCCTAAATTAAAGAAGAAGAAATCTAAAGTATTGCTATTAGGTAAAATAAATATAAATTAAATTGACATGAATATATATATTAAATGGTTTTTTTTATCTTTGAACAGGTGATGGAAGTATGAGTAGAGAACAGGAACTTGAAGAGTTCAAAACCAAAACATCTAACGTAAAAATTCAGTTTAACATTGTAAACAATTGTACTGCAGCATATTTATTTTAGACTAGTAATGCAGTATATTATTTTAGACTAGTAATGCAGTGGACCATAAAGCTACGACAGTATAGTTATACTCCACTGCAGCAAATTGTTTCTAACTAGTAATGCAGTGGACTATAGCTATAATACAACATAGTATTTTAGATTAATAATGCAGTGGACTATAATGCTACTGCATTTAGTTGTTTTTTAATAACAGAAAATATTTTCATACTGCGTTACATCAAAATATTTACTGCATTAAAGTTATTTTTTACTAACAGAATTTTTTTTCTAAAAACACAGGATATGAAAGATTATTTGAATGATAACGTATCGAAGATATATGCACTGCTGTTAGATACAGATGAAAAGTTAAAGATAGCATTGAATGAATACCCAAAAGATAGTGATTTAAAGATGATTCTTAGAAAAAGACTTGGCTTCTTTAAGGAATTGTATCGTCGTGACGTTGATAATGCTATGGTAGTTTTGCATAAGGATAATGATCTTTCTGAAGAAGCTGTGAAAGATAACGAGGCTTTGAAAGAAAAAGATGATGTTCCTGAAAAAGGAAATGATGTTGAGAAGGCGGTTGAGCTTGGTGAAAAAAACAGTTCAAGTAACACTTTATTTTTGTTTTACATTTTGATGTAACTGATATAGAGCAATAATGAAACATATAACATTGGTGGAAAAACAAAGACAATTAAACATATTTCATATTTCTTACTGCATGACATCAAAATATTTACTGCATTAAAGTTATTTTTTACTAACAGAAAATATTTATTTTAAAAAAACAGGAAACGAGTAAAGAAAAAGATGTTGAGAAGGTGGTTGATCAAAATCTAGATAAGACTGAAGCTGTGAAAGATAACAAGGTTTCTAATGAAATATATGATGTTCATGAAAAAGGAAAAGATGTTGAGAAGGTTGTTGAGCTTGGTGGAATAAAAACAGTTCAGGTAACATTTATTTTTGTTTTACATTTTGATGTAAATGATATAGGACAATAATGCAATATATAACATTGGTGGAAAAAAAAGACTATTAAACATATTTCTTACTGCATTACATCAAAATATTTACTGCATCAAAGTTATTTTTAACTAACAGAAAATATTTATTTAAAAAAAACAGGAAATGAATAAAGAAAAAGATGTTGAGAAGGTGGTTGATCAAGATCTGGATAAGCATGAAGATATTGAGAAAGAAAGAGAAATTAGAAACAATGAAGTAGAGAAGAAAATTGAAGATCTCATCAAAGGAGCGGGAGCTGACGTGCGTGTTGAAATAAGTAAAAAAGGAGTCAGCAAAGGAGTTCTTGCCATTTATGAAGAAAATCATGAACCAGTTAAAAGTAATTAGCAATGACACCTTTATTTGTACTATTATTTAGCCTTTTATGTTATCTTTTGAATTATAATCTTAACTGTTGTGTAATAACTAACAAAATCTTAAAACTTAACCTATTATTTTGGCTAGTAATGCAGTAACAATTTAAATTTTGTAACATGATAATTATATAACTAAAATGAATAGTAACTCTACTGCATCATAGTGTTTTTTAACTACTAATGCAGTGGAGTTAAGCTATGTAGTACAGTTATCCTCAACTGCATTACAACTTAGACACATTATGAAGAATAAGAAGCTGAAAACAATATGCTTGAATGGAGTATAACAATGATGCAGTTAGCATTATAATTCATTGCATTACTAGTTAAAAACACTATTCTACAGTGGATTATAACTATAATGCAGTGGAGTATAACTGTAATGCAGTGAAGTTATACTCTATGATGCACTAGTTAAAAACAATATCATGCAGTTATTTATAAAATGTTTCTACTAAGTATTCTATAATTTGATTCTTTTATAACAGATTGTGAAACTCTTGAAGAAGCTGATTTTCCTTCAATTGGACTTGAGGATATTGAAAGTTTAAAAGGTGCAGGGAGGAACTTATTTGATGAAAAGACTACAGTTCAACATGTGAATGAAGATGATATGATATTACAAGACTCTCTTCTGAATCTTCCATTTTTATCTACACAAGAAGTTTCATGCTTGGAAATTGACACACAAAAATCTCCTCAAATTCAAAAACAAGGTTTACAGGAAGAGTCTCCTCAAATTCAAAAACAAGGAATACCAAAATCTTTTCATAGTAATAAGTTGAAGTTACCGAAATATGTGTCTCCTGATGCACAAGCTATTGTGGAAAAACGACAAGAAGATATGCTGACTGAAACTCGGATATTTCGTGGAAAAGAAACAACAACATTTGATTCTATAAAGTCAAAATTAGTCAAAAATAATGATGGAATAGCTCAATGCATGAAAGAAAAGTCGATTGATGAAGAAAAAGGTAAAAGTGACGATTTCAAAGGTGGACATCCAACTGTTAAAAGGCAACAGATTAAAAAAGCAATGGAGGGAGAGAAAAATGTTCCAAAGACGCGTGCTAAGAAGACAGATGCTTACAAACAAGATATAAAAAAGCCTCAAGTTAGAAAGCAAACTGCCGCTCAATTGGCAAAATCGAAAGAAACAAAAGCTAAAACAGTTAAACCGGCACCTACAAAATGAAAGAAGAAAGAACCAAATGACAAAGAAGAAACTTGCCATTTTTCATTCTCAAGGGTCTAAAATGTAACATTTTGAAAAAGTATAAAAATGTATTCAAAACATTACAAGACATAACTTTAATTAACGCTTGTCGTGCTTATCATTTCCAGATATTGATCAAAACGCTTAAAACCGATTATATATTCTTTTTTTTTTTTTCCCCCCCCCTTTTTTTTTTTTCCCCCCCCCCCCCCCCCCCCCCCCCCCCCCCCCCCCCCCCCCCCTATCACATTACTAGGGAGCTTCATATTAAGGGGTTTCATCTTGGTATTATGTTCTGACTGAGTTGTTGAGTTTACGATTTAAAGTTCCCTAGATCCTTAAACGTTTACTTAATGACTTCTGAATTATGATGGCCCGAACGGTGATACAATAATTCCCAATAGTTCAAATCATACTCATAACAATATTAGACTCTCTAAACCAAAGTTCTAGAGTACAATCTACCTAAGACTTGACATATTTACTCAGGTTGCGTGACGTGGCTGTTTACTATCATTTTGCTATATCAACCTTCCCTGTTAAGATTGTGATAAGTTTGCCAGCTTTCATTTTGGAATAATTATTACAACCACCTATCAGGTGAAGTTCATAACCTCGCCTTTACTTATTTACATGTTTTATAAACCCGCGAGGGGGATAACATGTTTTTTTTTTAATTCTTGTTTACCAAGATCTTTTTACATACTCATTTATCTTATAACAATATTATTACTTTTCAAAGACTTAGTGAGTTCATAGCCTCACTTTTTAATCTCTTTAATGTTTTCATAAACCCGTGAGGGGAATACATGCTATAAATTACGAATACAAGTGTTTTTTTCAGACTATATACTAACCTGATATACCATTACAATTAATGTCTAAGTTACTTATGCCTATAAGTCTATTCTTTATCATGGACCATTATTCACTTATGGGTGACGTAAATATTTGTGGATAGATCATATCGGGATTGACGAATCCTGTTTTGTGTTAGCCGGATAGGTATCCAAACACACTATATTTGAAATTGCATAGGTATATGGCCAATTACCTATACCAGGGGGGCCATTATCTATTTTTTTATATATATTTATATATTATATATATCTATATATAATATATATTTATATATATATTTTTTATTATATATATGTTATCACTCTATTTGGGTGTATATATACACTAGTCAGTAGTGTGCCATGTGCTTAGTCGAGACATAACGCATTACTTTCCACTAACATTATCATGCAATACCATTTTCCCATTGAAAATTGTTTTAGTTACAATTATTACTAATAACGGGTGTATATCAACGTAACCAATACCATATTACGCATTATTATGGACACTGCTTTTATAACAATTACCTTATGATGAACTGTATTCCAACTATTACATTTCAAACATATGAATTTCACTCTACCATTGTGTGACTTTTTAGCATGTTTAGCTCAAGGTAATGAGCAACTTATGGAACGAGTGGACATGGACTTTAAGATGACTAAAACTTGTTATCATTCACTTGTATGATTAATTGAAAAATATTTTGGGAGCTTGCCTTTGTAAAACTCTGATTTTAAATGAATGATAACGTATCTTTTGAACAAACGTCTCTTTTGAGTCGTTTTATATGATTATGATTGTTGTATCCATGAAGTAATACCCCAGATTAGCTTCTGCTGCTATATGTAAAAATACGGGTGTTACAGCTTACTCTACATATAGAAGATAAGTCTTCTATCATGTGTTTTTTAAAACCGTTTAACACAATTTTCAAAAAGAACTTTCAATGTCAAATTGTCTACAATATAATTTGTAGTATTTTTCCATAAAAAGTGGTATTTGTTAAACTTGTGTGTTCAACACTCCCTTCCTCGAATATGTTTAAAAGTTGTGGTACAAAGGATGTCATTTTATGTGAATCAATTTCTGAGGGGGAGCTTTTAAAGCAAACCTTTTAATGTATTGGGTACATACTTTTTTCATATAATCTCAATTTATGTTTCCAAACACATTTTGTGAAATTTAAAATGTGGAAACTTATAATGTCATTTAATATATATAAATTGTTCACTAAAGGATCTCACTCCGTCTTCAACAGTTTGTGGCGTTAATATCAATTTTTCACTTCATGTCATGTTTTAATAAATATTGGTAATCACACATATTACTGTTGGAAGGAAAGCTATCAAGGAAAATGAATTCATGCATATTAGTGGAAAATTTTTCTCCCGTGGAATTTTTCATGTGATAATTTTAATCATTGTATTTAAATACTAATATTTTTTATTTAAAATTAAGTGGAAAATGTAATTTAAATTTGATCTAAGAAGATTCCACTAAATGTTCTAAACCGGCAAAGATTCGGATTAAGATGACAAGTGATCACGGAGTTGATTTGGTACCCCTTATTTGAGATTGAAGTATGTTTCATGAAGGCGTCTACTTATTTCATCATCGAGACTTCCTTTTATTTCTAAACCTTTTCATCAAACCCATCTATCGATTGATGAGTTGCTTGAGCGTTACCGTTATGATTTTGACTCTAGATTATCTAGTTATTTCCTGATGTAAGGAGTTACATTATAGTGCTCACGGGTTATAGCTATCACTTAAAGGAGTTACATTGTAGTACTCAGTGTCACACGCAGATGTCGATGTAGATATTTTATGATGGTGTTGTAACTTCTTATTACTTTCTGGTTGTGTATAGATTTTATTAGATTTATCTTGCACCTTTCTTCCAATCAACAACAGTGCAAGATTAAGTAACAAATTTGGGGGATTTTACTTCAGTTTCAGTTTGGTTTATCAGAGTTTACTTTCAACTCATATGGTCACAGCAATAGCCGACAGAATTCGAGGTTGGTAAGTTAGCCAGAGAGTTTAAAGGTTGAGATGTAATCAACAATTCTCACGGGATAATTGAAGCTACAGAACGTCAATGGTACCTCACAGTCTAAGCAAAATCCTTCAAAGTTCTTCAATGTCTTTCATAACTTTTCAAGATTGTTACTTATGATAAGAACTTCTCGAGTATATGTGCGTACACGTCAATGATACTTCCGAGAGTTCAAAACCATCATGGGGAAAAATGTGTACATCAGGGACTTAGTTGACTTTGATGTTACTATGTCAACTTCCAAGGGGAAGTGGTGTATACTACTTTACTTAGTATGGTTTGTGAAGTATTCTGCATACGTGAGAAGAATTGTTGCTGATTCCTTGCATGTACCCCCGAACAAATATTCACCAAGACCTAATGACAAGTAGTAGTAGTATTTGATGTGGTTTTCTACTTCTACAAAATTCTGTTGTGCACGTAAATGTCAAATAGAAGTTTTTTCTAGCTATATTAAAGTTTTAGAATCTGCTCAAGATAGGGATGTTGGTTTGAGGGGAAGCTGATTCAGAAACTTCGCCAAAAAGGAGTCTATGAAGAAAGCTTTTCAAGACATGCTGCATGAATTGGGGGGAAGTTAATCCAACTCATGCATACTACAATGGTTCCAGAACAAGTAAAGACACAGAAGATCCAAGCTGGAGTACAAGTATCAAGACAGGAAGTCGCAAATGTCATCTTCAGCATTAGAAGCACTTTGGAAGTCCTTATTGTGTTGTAATTATACTTGATAGGAACATTGTAAGTAATTCCGTATGTTTACATATTAGGGGAAGATTGTTAGCCTTAAAATATGTTGACTAATACGGAATTACACTAGTTATCATTAGGCAAGACATGCAGGGACTAGAATTGTTAAGTTAGAATAGTTTCCCTTGTCTTGACCTAAAAATACCCCCTCCATACTTCCATGGAGGGGTGAGGATTCATTTATATCATTTCAACAAAATGTGTGTGTGTTCTTTCTCTCTCTAAAACACATACACATCTTTCCTTTTTCTCTCACTGAATAATATGGCTAAGTTCTTGTTCAATCCTCCTTGACCTCTGGATCATTTTGTTTAGCTAGTGTTTCTTATTATAATAGACAAGCATGTTGCAGATTTGCTTACAAAAGCTTTTGATGTAAGTAGATTTCAATATTTGATTGTTAGTATTGGAATGATAAATCTTTAAAGTCTTTTATCTCTTTATGTCTTTTTGTAGGAGATTTTATATGAATTTGTACTGTATTTCATGTCATTGAAAGTTTTATGCGTTAAGTATAATTAATACTGCTGGTTATACTTAATACTGCTGAGTTACTACTGTTAGTTATACTTAATATTGCTAGGTATAATTAATACTGTGATAACTGTAAAAAATTGCTATGGCTTGTGTTTTCTTGGTTTTTGGACTAACATTTTGCAGGAAAAACAACGAAAAGTGTTAAATTGATGATGGAAAAGTTGTTTAGAATGTAATTGGAGTTAATGTTGGTGACTCAAAGTTAATGCTGCTAGGGATAACTTGCTACTGTTGGTTCTGAGTTAATGCTGCTAGGCATAACTTACTACTGCTGGTTCTAAGTTAATGCTGCTAGGCATAACTTACTACTGCTGGGTGAAAGTTAATGTTGTTGAGGGTATTTTCATAAATACTTCGATTAAGGGTTTCAATCAGTCATTTAATCGATTTCATACTTTCGTAAACTCTCTAATCACAAACCCTAACTCTATTTTATTATCCATCATCAAAACCCAACACAAATGACGACCCTAAAGTTTGCAGATACTCATAAACATGGTCGCATTTTTGTCTAAACCCGCAGAAAGTGATGGGTTTGAACAAATTGTGGATTTTCTGAATGCACAACCTATAAGATATGCATTAACGGTTAATCCCACTATATATATCTCTTGCATTGAACAATTCTGGTCTACTGGCGTGGTCAAAACTATCAATGAGGAAGTACAATTGCATGCCCTAGTAGATGACAAGAAGATAATTATCTCTGAAGCATCTGTGAGAAGATATCTTAAACTAGAAGATAAGGAAGGTATTGATTGTTTACCAAACTCTACCATTTTTGAACAACTTGCATTGATGGGATATGAGAAAATTTCACAGAAGCTCACTTTTTATAAGCCATTCTTCTCTCTACAATGGAAATTTCTGATTCATAATATTCTACAATATCTAAGTCCAAAGACTATTGCATGGAATGAGTTTAGTAGCACTATGGCATCTGCTATTATCTGCTTAGCAACAAATCAGAAATTCAACTTTTCAAAGTTCATTTTTGAAGGTATGATCAGAAACTTGGATAATGTGTCTAGGAAATTTTTGATGTATCCAAGGTTTATACAAGTGTTTTTGAATCAACAACTTGATGGGCTGCCAACTCATAAGATTATTTATAATGCACCCTCTCATACTAAGAAGATTTTTGAAAATATGAGAAAGGTAGGAAAAGGTTTTTCTGGTAGAGTAACACCTTTATTTCTAATAATGGTGGTGCAACACCAATCACAAATGGGTGAAGGTTTAGTAAATCCAACTGATCCTCATCACACACCCACCATTATTCAACCATCTACTCAACCACAAAAGACACAAAAACCTAGGAAGCCTAAAAGAAAGGACACTCAGGTACCTCAGCCTAGTGATCCTAGTGACAATCTTGCAGATGAGGTTGTCCATAAGGAGTTAGGTGATAGTTTGGTGAGGGTTGCCACTACTGCTTCTAGCTTAGAAGCAGAGCAGGACAATGGTAATATAACTAAGACTCGATCCAAGGCAACACCTAATGAATCTAGTTCCCTAGGAACTACTTCAGGTGGTGGTCCCAGGTGCTAAGAAACCATAGGGGATACTATTGCTCAAACTAGGTTTGAGAATGTATCTAAACTTTCCAATGATTCACTGCTCGCAAGAGGTAACACACTTCAAAGTGATGAGGATAGACTTAAACTTAATGAATTGATGGAATTGTGTACCACTTTACAAAAGAAGGTTCTTGATTTGGAGAAGACAAAGACCACTCAAGCTAATGAGATTGTTGGTTTGAAAAGGAGGGTCAAAAAGCTTGAAAAGAAAAGATGTTCAAGAACTCATAAGCTGAAGAGACTATACAAATTTGGTTTGAGTGCTAGTGTAGAATCCTCTAGAGATGAAGAAAGTTTGGGTAAAGATGCATCCAAACAGGGGAGGATTAATGTTATTGATGCAGATAAAGACATTACCCTGGTTAATGTAAGATGATGCTGACAAAGAAATGTACGATGTGGGTACTGTGACTGGTGATGAGGTGTTTGCAGAACAAGAAGTTGTTGCTAAAGATGTAAATTTAATTAGCAGCAACTTCTTGTTCTGCAAACACCTCATCACCAGTCACAGTACCTCTAACATCGTACATTTCTTTGTCAGCATCATCTTGAACATTAACCAGGGTAATGTCTTCATCTGCATCAATAACATTAATCCTCCCCTGTTTGGATGCATCCTTACCCAAACTTTCTTCATCTCTAGAGGATTCTACACTAGCACTCAAACCAAATTTGTATAGTCTCTTCAGCTTATGAGTTCTTGAACATCTTTTCTTTTCAAGCTTTTTGACCCTCCTTTTTCAAACCAACATCTCATTAGCTTGAGTGGTTTCTTGTTATTCTCACAAATCAATGGAACCTTCTTTTGTAAAGTGGTACACAATTCCATCAATTCATTAAGTTTAAGTCTATCCTCATCACTTTGAGTGTGTTAACCTATTGCGAGGGTGAAGTGTATCATTGGAAAGTTTAGATACATTCGCATAATAGTTTGAGCAATAGTTTCACCCTATGCTTTCTTGGCACATGGGACCAACCACCTGACTGTAGTTCTAGGGAAACTAGATTCATTAGGTGTTGCCTTGGATCGAGTCTTAGTTATGTTACAATTGTCCTGCTCTGCTTCTAAGCTAGAAAAGCAGTAGTGGAACCATCACCACAACTATTCATCCAACTCCGTTTGGACAGCCTCTCATCTGCAAGGTTGTCACTAGGATCAAATCAGGCTGAGGTACCTGAGTGTCTTTCTTTTAGGCTTACTAGGTTTTTGTGTCTTTTGTGGTTTGACGTAGTTGGTTTTTTGAATAATGGTGGGTGTGTGATGAGGATCAGTTGGATTTACTAAACCTTCACCCATTTGTGATTGGTGTTGCACCACCATTATTTGAAATAAAGGTGTTACTCTACCAGGAAAAACCTTTTCCTACCTTTCTCATATTTTCAAAAATCTTCTTAGTATGAGAGGGTGCATTATAAATAATCTTATGAGTTGGCAGCCCATCAAGTTGTTTGTTCACAAAAACACTTGTATAACCTTGGATACATCAAAAATGTTCCTTGACTCATTATCCTATTTTGATCATACCTTCAAAAATGAACTTGAAAAGTTGGAATTTCTGATTTGTTGCTAGCAGATAATTGCAGATCGCCATAAGTGCTAACTAAAATCCATTCAATGCAAAGTCTTTGGACCTTAGATATTGTAGGAATATTATGAATCAGAAATTTCCATTGTAGATGAGAGAATGGCTTATTAAAGTGAGCTTCTGTGAATATTTTCTCCAATATCATCAATGCTAGTTGTTCTAAAATGGTTGGAGTTTGGTAAACAATCAATACCTTCCTTATCTTCTAGTTTAAGATATCTTCTCACAGATGCTTCAGAGATAATTATCTTCTTGTCATCTACTAGGGCATGCAATTGTACTTCCTCATTGATAGTTTTGACCACGCCAGTAGACCAGAATTGTTCAATGCAAGAGATATATATAGCGGGATTAACTGTTAATGCATATCTTATAGGTTGGTGCACATTGTCAGAAAAATCAACTATTTTGTTCACAAACCCATCACTTTCTGTGGGTTTAGACAAAAATGCGACCATGTTATGAGTATCTGCAAACTTTAGGGTCGTCATTTGTGTTGGGTTTTGATGATGGATGATAAAATTGAGTTAGGGTTTGTGATTAGAGAGTTTACGAAAGTATGAAATCGATTAAATGACTGTTTTGATAAACAATTAATCGAAGTTATTTGTGAAAATACCCTCTACACATTAACTTTCACCCAGGTAGTAGTAAAGTTATGCTAGCAGCAATTAAACTTAGGAAACAGCCAGTATACAGGAGTAAGTTTTTTCATGCATTGAGCAGAGCATTAATCGAGAAACCAATAGTAGCAAGTTATCCCTAGCAGCATTAACTTTGAGTCACCAACATTAACTCCAATTACATTCTAAACAACTTTTCCATCATCAATTTAACACTTTTCTTTGTTTTTCCTGCAAAATGTTAGTCCAAAAACCAAGAAAACACAAGCCATAGCAATTTTTACAGTTATCACAGTATTAATTATACCTAGCAATATTAAGTATAACTAACAGTAGTAACTCTAGCAGTTTGATGTTTAAACAGAGTATTAATTATACTTAACAAGCAGAAACTTTCAATGGACTTGATATAACCAGTTCTTAATTCATTATATAACTCACAAAATACATAAAAAGAGATAAAAAGACTTTAAATGATTTATATTTCCTAATTAACTAACAATCAATTATTGTAATCTTCTTACATAAAAGATCTCTTGTAAGCATATCTGCCATAATGCTTGTCTATTATATTAAGAAAAACTCTAGCTAAAAAATGATCAGAGGTCAAGGAGGATTGAACATGAACTTAGCCATATTATTCAGTGAGAGGAAAAAGGAAAGATGTGCTACTGTGTTTTAGAGAGAGAAAGAACCACACACACATTTGGTTGAAATGTTTTAAATGAAATCACCCCTCCATGGAAGTATGGAGGGGGTATATATAGGTCATGACAAGGGAAACTATTCTAACTTAACAATTCTGTCCCTGATGTCTGCCTAATGTAAATAGTGTATTTCCCGTATTAGTCAACATATTTAAGGTAACAATCTTCCCCTCAAAATGTTAACATACGGAATTACTTACAATGTTCATATAAAGTATCTATTTCAACGCAATAAGGACATGCAAAGTGTTCTAATGCTGAAGTGACATTTGCCGACTTCTTGTCTTGATTACTTGTTAATCCAGCTTGGTTATATATGTGTCTTTACTTGTTCTGGAACCATTCTAGTATGCATGAGTTGGATTAAATTCCCCCCAATTCATGCAGCATTGTTTGATAAAAGCTTTCTTTCATAGACTCACTTTTTGGCGAAGTTTCTGATTCAGGCTTCCCCTCAAACCAAATGAACTATCTTGAGCAGTTTCTAAAACTTTAATATAGCTAGAAATCAACTTCTATTTGGGACATTTCCCGTGCACATAACAGAATTTGTAGAAGTAGAAAACCACATCAAATACTACTGCTGCTTGTCATTAGGTCTTGGTGATTATTTGTTCGGGGGTACATGCAAGGAATCAGCAACAATTCTTCTCACGTATGCATAATACTTCACAAACCATACTAAGTAAAGTAGTATACACCACTTCCCCTTGGAAGTTGACATAGTAACATCAAAGTCAACTAAGTCCCTGATGTACACATTTTTCCCCATGATGGTTTTGAACTCTCGGAAGTATCATTGACGTGTACGCACATATACTCGAGAAGTTCTTATCATAAGTAACAATCTTGAAAAGTTATGAAAGACATTTGAAGAACTTTTTGAGGATTTTGCTTAGCTGTGAGGGCGGTACAAGTGACGTTCTGTTAGCTCATCAATTATACGTGAGAATTGTTGATTACATCTCAACCTTTAAACTCTCTGGCTAACTTACCAACCTCGAATTCTGTCGGCTATTGCTGTGACCATATGGTGAAGTAAACTCGATATACCAAACTTGAAACTGAAGTAAAATCCCCCAAATTTGTTACTTAATCTTGCACTGTTGTTGATTGAAGAATGGTGCAAGATTAAATCTATATGTTACTCATTACTCACCAGAAAAGTTAAGATGTACAACACCACTCTAAATTTATCTACAATAGACATCTGCGTGTGACACTGAGTACGACCATTTGTAAATTCTTTAGTGATAGCCTTTATCCCGTGATGTGCACTATAATGTAACTCCTTACATCAGGAAATAACTAGATAATCTAAGTCTTAATCATAAGCTGTATACGCTCAAGCAAGTCATCAATCGTTAGATTGGGTTTGATGAAAAGGGTAGATTGAAAATAAAGGAAGTTCGTGATTGTGTTAGTCCTTAAGGACTAACTGTGTAATGGATAGGGACTAGCAGTGTTAGTCCTTATGGACTAACGGTGTAAAAGGTTTAAAGGATGTTATGGTTAAATATGTTTGGGCTTATATGTTTTGTTTTAGGCCGGTTTAGATTTAGGGCTTTTTTAAGTTGTAAGACTTTTTAGATAAAGGCTTAATGGGCTGACTCGACCCATTAAATAGGGTACGGGTTGGCCCATTTAATATGCACACGTATTTGGCTTCGACTTTGACTTTAAATTTTTGACGTTTTGACTTTGACTTTGACTTTTCACGCTCTTCCCATTCCCGTGCTCAGTTTTGTTGGTTTTGGCTTTGTTTTTGTCCTTTAGTGATTATCTGTTACCTACACAGTATACAAAGCAAAAAAAAACATATATTTGGCATTTTATGTCTGTTTTTGGTCATTTAGGCTCATTTTAATAGGTAAAAGGTATGTGTAATTAAGCACATACCAGTTGTCAAACCTACTTGGAGGAGTGTTAGATATGTATCTAACTTTTCCTTTACGAAAGAGTGGATTATTTTGAAAAAGGCCAGATGATGATTAAGGGAATGTGTGGGTGAAGACTTTAGGAGATATAAGACCATTTTATGACTCTTTTGACTTTTTAGATTTGTGACACCGACGCGAATAAAAATATTCTAGTGTGAGAACATATATACCTAGATGCATAAGACATATAGATATAGGCATGCAAGTTTATCTAAGTATGCATCGACACAATTGTAACACCCCCATTTTTACAATATAGCAGCGGAAGCTAATCTGGCGTATTACTTCATGGAAACAACAATCATAATCATAGAAAATGACCCAAAAGAGACGTTTGTTCAAAAGATACGTTATCATTCATTTCAAATCAGAGTTTTACAAAGGCAGGTCCCAAAATCTAGTTACATACAATGTGAATGATAACAAGTTTTAGCCATCTTCATGTCCATGCCACTCCGTGCCGTATATTGCTCAATAACCTGAGATAAACATGCTAAAAAGTCAACACAATGGTTGAGTGAAATTCATAGGTTTGATAAACAGTTTGAATACAATTCATAGTGTAATAATTGTACAATGCAATTATTATGAAAATTGTATTGTTATGATCTTGGGTCACGTTATTATATACCCGTTATTTGTATAATTGCAACGAATGCAATTATTGTAGTAACAGTGTATTACTGCGTTATTGTCTTGTTTGGTCCGTTTCTTCTTGTCTGATATAGTATAGTCTAGTCTAAGCTCATGGCACACAAACTGACTAGTGTATATATATACCTAAAATGATGTGATATATATATATAGAGATAATGGCCCTCGGTGTAGGTAATTCCCATATACCTATAAAATTCAAATATAGTGTGTTTGGTTACCTATCCGGCTAACCCAAACAGGATTCGTCAATCCCGATAGATCTATCCACAATATTCGTGTTCACCCGTAAGTGATTAATGGTCCATGATAATGAGGGACTTTTAGCATAAAGTAACTTAGACATTAGTCATAATGGTATATCAGACTAGCATATAACATGTAAAAACACTTGTATTCCTGGTTTAAGCATGTTTAAGTCTTTGAAAAGTAATCACATTGATATAAGATAAACGTGTATGTAAAAGAGTTTGAAACAAGCATGAATCCCCCTCGCGGGTTTATAAAACATGTAAATAAGTAAAGGCGAGGTTATGAACTTCACCTGATAGGTAGTTGTAATAAATATTCCAAAATGAAAGCTAACGACCTTATCACAATCTTAACCGAGGAAGGTTGATATAGCAAAATGATAGTAAACAGCCACGTCACGCAACCTGAGTAAATATGTCAAGTCTTA
>BQNB010087655.1:4141-27869 GCA_026074375.1 Tanacetum coccineum | reverse complement strand
TTGTAATGCTTTAAACTTGAATGAAATAGAATTGTTTACAAAACGTGAACAGTAAAGGCTTAAAATTGAAAATTTGAAAATTAACTAACTATAAAACTAAAACTTCGAACTCTCTTACAATTGTCCTATCCTGTCTATTTATAGGAGCTTGGAGAAGAAGAGAAGAGGATGAACTTCATTCTCTTCTTAGCCGTTGGATTCAATTTGAAGAAATTATAGCCGTTTGATCTTATTTGCCACGTCTTTGAACCAATGAGAAGCTTCCAAGTGTACAAAATGACGTGGAGAAAAACTTTGATTGGTGGATTTGAGTTGGAAGAAACGGGAAAAGGTTTTTGGGAAAGTTGGGTTTGTTCGGGTTTTGGCGGGAAAAGTAGTTAATAGGTTGTTAGGAGGAAACGTACCCCGCGTTTGTTTTTGAAAGTTTGGCCTAATTGCACAAGTAGTCCCTCTGTTTCTTTTCCAAAAGTGTAGTGTAAAATGAGTTTGAATATTTGTCATTTCTGGCCCTTGTAGTTTTGAAAACAAGAAATGGGCTTTGATTTTGGGCTCATTGTTGGGCTTTTGTGATCCGAATGGTGTAGAAGGGCCCAAAGGGTATTTTAGCCATTTTGCATCCTCTTCAAAGGGTATAATGGTCATTTTTCCTTTGTCCTTTTCTTTACTTTCTTGACTTTTCTCGACCACGGTCTTGATCCGGCTTTCGATATTGGCTTTAAATCTTTCTCTTGTACTTGTCTCTTCATTTCTTGTCGGTTTTTGCTCGTTTTTGCTCTTTTTGACTTTGATATCCTTTCCTGCACATTGAGACACAAAAGCACACATATTTCCATCTTTTGGCATATTTTTTTGCTTTTATTGGCGAAATCCTGGGTATTTTATGTATACAATTTAACACTTATCAGTATGAGAGTTGATAATGGAGAAGATGGTAAGGATATCAGCAACAATGAGGTTGACGTTGTTAGCGACGGTGTGAGAGTTGATAATGGAGAAGACGGTAAGGATATCGGTAACGATGAGGTTGACGATGTTAGCTATGGTGTGAGAGTTGATAATGGAGAAGACGGTAAGGATATTAGTAACAATGAGGTTGACAATGTTAGTGATGGTAAGGATATGGGTGCAATTGACTATAAGAGTGACGGTGTGGCAAGTCGTTGTGATTGAGAAGGCGGTGCCGAGATTTATAACAACGGATTGAAGAGGAGGTTGACAGTAAGAGTTTATTTGGTCGTTTAGAGAAAAAAGTCGTGTTGGATTAAAATAGGACACTGTATTCCAAATTGGTTAATCAAAAAACAAGTATGCATACACATAAACTGATAAACATACTCTTTCACATAGTCCGTAATGTCATCCGCATCCTCGATGACCTAAGAGTAACAAGTATAACTATATCGACTTCTTTTTGCTTTATGGATGTTATGAGGAAATCATTTGTGCCTTCACATGCTAGATTTATTGAGCCTTAGGCCAACTCTATTCTAAAACCTTTGCTCAAGTTATTGAGTAAAACCGGCTCATCATTTATGTTAGCTTATATCGATGCGTTGTTTTCCGGCTCAAAACAAGTATCACTGCTTATAAGTGTTTACACCTCCTTCCCTTATTACTAATCACAATGCTAATGTCAGAAATTTGGTATTAGTTGGGTTGAGTAGCTCCAAAACCCTATGTATTTGTATTAGTCTAGCTTTTTGCTAGAGTTTTTTCCTTTTATAAAATTCATTGTTAAAAAAAATAATAGTTTTTTTCTTATTTCAAGGGTTATAATGGTATACCATCATGTTGGTAATCAGCGGTTTAAAGATCACCAAGAGTACATAGAGAGGTGATATGAGTACGACGATAACCCCGAACCTGTCGGCGAAGATAAAATAGGATGAGAAAAGTCCCATCATGGCAAGGTGAGCACTGATGACGAGAGACGAATATGGGAGGAAGATGTAAGGACTGCCGTTAGATGGAGCAAAGAAGAAACCTAACTATCCAATGATATTTAAATCTCCAATGTAATGAGTGTTAAGGTAAGTGGTGAGTGACCGAGGACCTCCGTGCCTTTACCGACACCAATCAAAGCGATGGCAGCACCCGACATGAACTTAAGTCTATAGTCTGTGAACTTTTTAAGAGTTTCTTGACACGATCTCCTTGGCTAAAAATAGAATCAGGTTAGCTTTTGTAGCATAAAAGAGTAAAGGGGAGTATATATATGAGCAACACGTGTCATGTACGTACTCTGGAAAGAAACTGCAAAATCACATTCGAGCGTAGAGCGCCCTAAAACCCTAGGTAATACCAGTCAATGTTGCTATTACAACGAAAGCTTCAAACAACAAGAACATATGCAAATAAAGAAATTATTATAGCTGGATAGAAATCTCCAGGGCTGGCCGGTGAAATTTGATGGCCCTATGTGATATTCTAAAACGGGCTCTTTAACATTGGGACCGAGGTATGTATAAAAATAGTGAACTGTAATTTGATTATGCTTTGTTTTTATATCTATGAAATGACACATCTAATATTCTTCAAGTTTAAATAAATCTTCTTTACTTCTAAGTATAGCAATAGTGTTTTAAAAACATTTTATGATGATCCATGAAGTTCTAAATACTTTTTATAAAGATAAGATGTTAGGTAAAGCCTTTCTTATAAAATTTGCTTTTCTTAAACAATTTACAACATTTACTTTCTTAAACAATTTACAGCAAGTTAGACCCAAAATTAATGATTCACATAATGATAGAGTTTAAAATCATAAATATTAAAAACAAGTCAATTAGAGTAAAACTTTCACAAGAAATATACGGTAAGAGAAAAGAACACAATTTATAAGCCCTACATATTTTTTTATGTCTCAAGGTTTGTCTTCCCCACAAATTCCGATCAATTTTCTTTTTTCTTTCTAAATCATCTGGTATCCTTTAAAAATAAAGTTTATACTCATAAAAAAGTTTCAAATATCTAATGCTCTTCAAAAAAAAGCACACGGACCAAAAACGTAACTAACTCAAAATAAAAATATAAGCAGAACCAAAAAGCTTAAACAAATACCCCTAAACTCAAAGTAGCCAAAAAGGTCTCCAAAATCTTAAAACCTTTGTTCCTAGGTAATTTCTTCTAATACTCAAACAGGAATTAATTTTGGATTAGCTTATTCACCCCGCTTATGAGCTTATTTGATTTTCGAAAAGCCAATAAGCGGGTAAAATAGCGTATATGGTGTTACGAGTTGCTTATTTTATTTAACTTTTATGCCTCTGATTATTATAGATAAGCTGTAGTAGTGTTTGGATTTACTTGAATTGTGAAAAACACATTGAGCCAAAAAAAAAAGTTAATTCTCTTTTAGAAAATTTCAATCCAATCTATTTGTAAGCACTTTGAAATAAACAAAAGAAACATTTTCAAAACCCTCTGCGATTATCTTTTCTTTTTTCTCTTGTTTGTTTTACATATTTTGTTTTTAAGGTTAATAGTATTAGGGGTAAGAAAGAGAGTTATGTGTTTTCATATCTAGATAGTACTTAAGGTTTTCATAAACTCATAAACCAACCGAATGTTTAAGATTCGTCCTCCTCATACTAAAAAGTAACTCCCAATACCGTCTTTCACGGGTTATGGGTCCCAATACCGTTGCACAGTGTATGGGGGAGGTTGAGATGTAGACAGCCATGGTTGCTTCCGGTTCTACCAAAGGTAGAAAAGGACATCCGGCCTTGCAAGGAGTGAGGATCGAATCCTTGACCTCTGTCTCCAGAGGCAAGGGTGATAACCACTTGATCCAACCTTGCTATACGTCCTCCTCATACTGTTTGTAGATACAATGCAGTAAACAAGCCAAACACTGCGGTAACACCTGATTCTTCCTATTTTTATTGGTTAATGATACTAATAGTTAGATTTTATAATGTTGACGAGATACAATTACTTTGGGATCTTATGTACACATGGGTGTTTTCTTTTGTGTGTTTTCTTAATATGGAAGCATTGACGTAAAGGAGATATTGTTCAAGTGTCACAATGTTTTGTTGGTATTTCGGATTTCACACCATGTTTGAGTGGGTTAGAATGTTTGCCTAAATGTTCTTACTCCATACGAAACTAAAGAATGATGCATGTGCTTTGTAAATATTACAATCAATGTCATGCCAATCATGTACTTTTATGTGTATCGCAAATTATTTAAAAAACTGATTTTAATGTTACTATGAAGATTTTTAAAAATTATGCAATTCAATGGTTTGCCACATTGTCCCATTTTCAGTGACCATCTACCCATATATGTAATGCCATCTATGATTCATCCTTAATTGTCTTTTATCCAGTTTATTAATAAACAAAGTTAGACTAGTATTTCCAGTAATGTAAAGACGACCTCAAAGCAGCCCATTTGTTGTTTGTCTGGTCTATGTGCAGCATTTATTTTTCTTTGTGCTCAAGTTCATGCTCCTCAAGTGATGACGTCTTACATCTATTATTCTTATAGTGATCTACTTTTTAGGGGTCATGTATTAGTTAGTAGCTAGCCCTAGAGGTGGCAATTTGAGACCCATTGGTTAAACATGTGTCAAGTTGGGTAAATATCTTTAAGCCGATGGGTCTAGTTGGGTCTCCCTAAATATTATAGATGGGTCTAATTGGTTATTTGATAGTAAGCGCAATTATATAACAATAACCCAACGGGTCTAGGCGGGTCTAGCGGGGCAATTTTTTTTTTCATATTTTACTCAAAATAATCTAGACCCGGACCCATTTAGACTCATGTTTCTAGAAGACTCATCTAGACCCGTGACCCGACCTGACCCGCTTATTTTGCCACCTTTAAGTAGCCCCATGATCTCACATTGTATTGTGAATAACAGTAATATCTATTGGTATCTTATGCTATACGGAGTATTGTTTTTAACTGTTCTATAAATTTTTGTGCTTGTTAGGATCTGCCATTATTAGAGACGCACACTCTATACTTGTTTGCTGACATTTCTTTACAAAAAAACAATATAAAGCATGGGTAAGAAAGGATCGAGCAAGAAGGGGCCTGCTGCAACTTCTGGGCCTCAAATGTCACTTACAATGAGAGAAGCGTCAACAGGAAAGAAACAAACAAATGTGAAGTCTTCTTTAAAGTTACAACATATAAAAGACCTTGCACTTTGGGCTAGTCATGATGCTGCTATACCATCATTGGGTGCCTTCTTTGGTCATCATTTTGCCGCTTCTTCTGAGGCATTGGGGTCCCCTGTTGACCCATCTTTGTTTGCTTGTCAAAGGTACTCTCTTTATTCTAATGTTGATCAGATACTATTATCAAACAGATAAAGCGTGACCACTTGAACAAGCCGAATTGCAGTATATGTATAGACTATAAAGAATGGGTACATTTGCATTGTATTTAACTCAAATGGGTCAAAAAAAAAGAAGCTAAAAAGGGGTTGAACCAAACGGGTTGAAAGACTCTTAAAGTCTAATTTTAA
This sequence comes from Tanacetum coccineum, assembly GCA_026074375.1. Classification (NCBI taxonomy): domain Eukaryota; kingdom Viridiplantae; phylum Streptophyta; class Magnoliopsida; order Asterales; family Asteraceae; genus Tanacetum; species Tanacetum coccineum. The sequence continues at coordinate 22,386 of BQNB010087655.1, read as the reverse complement.
TGCATACAAACCTCCTACGTTGTCTTTCTTCGAAGCACTGGATTAGTATAGTAATCATATTAACGATTCGTTGCTAATAAAAATATGGACAAAAAGTGGGTATGAGTCAACCCGACCTGGTCCGTTTCGACCATACCATGTTGTGGGTTCAAGTCTTAAAATTTAGAGATATGTGGTTTGTTAAGGTGTATACGCCCTTATATAGAGAATAAGAAATGACCACTTTTTTGACCTGTTGCACTATTCGTCTATCTTACCAAATTTAGTGACTAGTCAACTATTGCAATTCCCGTAGCTGTTGTTTCTAAAACTAACTTTAGTGTAGACTGGTCGACTAATGTAATTGCTGTGGCTGTTTTTTTTTAAATGTCTGGCAAAACTTCCCCCAAAAGCACTAATATCTAGTCATTACACCGACATGCTTAAGGGAATTTGTCGTCGTCGTATCGTGTGTTACTACTTTTTTTCGGTGAAAAAGGTGAATATATATTATTATAACAACTTTACACTTTTACAATTCAACTGCATGCTATTAATTTGGACATACCCCAAACAACAGCCAAGCAGTAAACTAAAACAATGCCAATAAGCCACAACAGCTTACAATGAAACATACAAACCAAATCAAGTACATTCCCTTTATTCACCTCACATTCTAATTCTACCATTGACTAAGCCAAACAAACTGTATCAAATGAGAGCAGCAGCCACCTCACCCTCAGAAAATACAGTTGAACGAAATAGCAGGCATCACCAATGATAAATGCTCCATTCAAATCCATCCATCCTCCTGTGGCAATGTAAGGCTAGGACCAAGAAGTCTCATCTTTCACGGCTCTCTATTCCTAGCCTCTTACATTGCCCTTCTAGTTCATACTACCCTACTCAATAGGAAACCTTCCTTTTGAATAATCTTTTAACTATGGCATATAAGAAGTGCAATTAAGTATAAGTTACTTCCACCAAGCCCTACTGAACTTAACTAGAAACTAATATACCAAAGTTACAAGCATTCAAGGTATAAGGCCATCTATTGAGATGAACTTAAGAAAACTCAAATCTTCAAGTATCAACGAAGAACTGAGAATATGGTTAAAAACCAATATAAGCAGAATTATCCTGAGCCTCAACTTCTGCAATAAATATCTTCAAAGGAATTCAAGTTTGTCATTCCTTTTAAAAATTTGAAATCAGAGCCACCCATAGCAGGAAACTACTTTATAATTGTACCACTTAACTAGGCAAAGAGAATTTACCAACACCAATGGCTGCCCCATGCTGACATACACAAATGATGTGATAAAAATCTCAAAACTAGTAAGAATGCAATCAAGATATTAGCCATCTGCTATATCCACATCATGTACTACAATCCAATTCAATCATAAAGCCATCATCCAAACACCTCTTTATTCCATGAAACTAAACAGATAAGCATTTACCATCTTCCATCCAATCTGCAAATCAAAAAGGGATATTCATGTAATGATATACCCCTTATTTCCAATCCCCCATATTGCAAACACCTCTTTAACATTTGAGGATGCTACTACTTTTAAACTGGACAGCTTAAGCTTTACAGTATCTTCAATAATTTTCCAAAGTTCTTCCCATGGTCTCTTCTCATTTTGAAACTGTCTGATGTTTCTTTTTTGCCATAAGAAATATATAGTAGCAGCCAAAACCATCTTCTTTACTACTACCCATATGTTCTTTCTACAGGGCAGTGCCTTCAAACATTCCAAAACTTCTTTCCAGTCATCATTTCCTTTGCTAATCTTAACTTTCGTAACTGCTTTTTCCCATACAAGAGAAGAGTATTGACACTTAAAGAATAGGTGTTGATGTGAATCTTGCATCGTGGAGCACAGAGCACATTTCATTTCTTTATTAGGGTACCATTTACTGAGTCTATCCTGTGTAGGAAGTCTTTCATTAACCAATAACCAAAGGATGAATGCATGTCTGGGAATGAAATTTGAAAACCAAACAACTTCATACCAATCAACTTTATTTCCTTGGTCTCTTAAGTCTTCCCACTGTCCTGTACATTCTCTTTTAAAGTAGGAATTACACTCTATGATGAATTCGACGAGGATCTTGTAGATGAAAATGATATAGTGGATCTCAGAAACGATGGGAGTAATATGAAATGAGAACTTAGACGATTATTCCGAGTAAAAATAGTACAAGCTTTAAGGATTTGAATAAACTTCTCTTTTGTGGTCCTTTTATATTAAAAATGAAGATTTTAAGATAATTATGTTTTTATTTAATCATTGTTTTCATACTAGACACTATTATATGCACATAGGGTAAAAAGCTAACTGAAGCGCTCACTTTTGTCGCTTCTCGCTTCTCGCTTTAGGGAAAGGCATGTCGCTTTGAGGTCGCTTTCGCCTTTAACTACCTTGTCCAATACTTTGCAACATAGGAAACTGATTTATCCATTCATCTGGCCACCTCCACTGACCATTATGAATCCTATCTGCACTAAAATATTACTAGTAATCCTTGTATTATATAATTGTCTTCTTGAAATAAATTTTGACAATGGGCCATTTTCATGCCATTTATCCATCCAGAAACTCACAGTCTTGCCATGTCCAAATAAAAGGCCTAATCATATCCCTAAGATCAAGCAACTTCCTCCATCCCCAACTAGCCTTTTTTTAAATTTACTACTTGCAACATTCACAAAGTGGGTTAAATGTGTCAAAGCAGATTTAAATAACTTGGCAATAAGATTCAAAGCTTTGATGAGTATTGTAATCTGTATGTATAAAGACCTCTACTTTTTTTTCGCTCTTGAGTATAAATTTAAAACCACTTCTTAGTATTATTATGAGAAAGTAATGCACAGGAGTCAGGACCTGATGACTGTCTGATTCTTGTGCAGATGTGAATCTATGCTTCATCCTGGTTTTAACTGTACCATCCGAATTGAGAAAAACAAGACAAATTCTCGACACAAAGGCAAGAAAACTACAAATCACCCTAGAAACAACATTGTTTACACTTGCAGCTTTTGTTCCCACCGAAATATGAAGAGAGGCACCCCGCAAAATACAAGTCAACAAAAAGACAAAACACATCCAAAGTCGACCAATAATAAATTCAACAATACAGTTTCTTCTTCCAAACTTAAAGCACCGAAGTATAAAGATAATGTTGTTGCAGAAGCAGCTCCACTCGGGTCCACGGCAGACAAACCCAGCAGGGGCAGAATGGGTAATTTAGAAACATTGAAAGTCAAAGGCAAGTCTGATATGAATCATATAGCAGCTTCACTCGGGTCAAGGGCAGATAACCCTGGCCTGGAAAACATGGGTATTTTGGAGGTATGTGAAACATTGAAGGTGAAAGACGACTTTGTTGATGTAAATACTATAGCAGCTCCACTCAGGTCTAGAGTAGACAGTCCCATTGGTAATTTCGGTATTATTGAGATGAGTGAAACATTGGGGACCAAAAATGACTCTATTGCATCTGGTCCAAATGCAGATGACTTGGAGGGGGGACAAATTGGTGTTTTGGAAATAAGCGAAACATTGAAGGTCAAAGACGGCTCTGCCCATATGAATACTATAACATCTCCACCTGGGTCCACATCAGATGACCCCATGGGTGATACCGGTAATGTTGAGATTCGTGAAACATTGGAGGTCATAAACGTGTCTACTGCATCTGCTCCGAAAGAAGATGACCCCGACAGAGGCAACATGGATACATTGGAGATAATCGAAACATCAAAGGTCATAGAAGACTTTGCTGATATAAATACAACAGCAGACGGTCTCAGAGGCAATATCGGGGTAGTTGAGATAAGTGAAACATTGGAGGTCAAAAACGACAATGCTGCATCTAGTCCGGCTACCCCATTGACAAAGCCAACATTGACTTTGTTGGACTCAAAGAGGAAGAATAGGAATCGATCAGCGGCTAAGAAAACACCGGCCCCTAATAGTACTTCTGAAGCTCCAAATGCAAGCACTTCTAATAGACGTCGGAGAAAATCTTGGACTTCTTTGAAGGAGATTGCCAAGAACAATGAAAAGAGCAGAAGGTTGTTTTAATGTTTACTAGATAATATAGTAAGACATGTCCATGTAGGTTATAGAAATTTTGTGTTATGGAACTACCATATGCTGTGGTAAAATTTTGAGTTACCAGAAATTATCTGATAAAATTCAAGGATGGTTTTTATTATTGTTTTGTTTTGGGTCATATTAAGGAATCGGTTAAAATTCGTTCAATTAAGATGTCACAAAAACTATTTATTGCCCTGCTTGCATAGTTTATTACAAATACAGTTGGTGCAAGACCAGTTAATGTAGGAGTAAGGCGCAATGTGTCTCGGATCAGAGTAGGGATGAGCAAAACGGTTCGCGGACCGGACTGGACCGAGAAACCGGCCTGAACCGGACCGGACCTGGGTCCATCCTTTTCCTTATTTTCGGTTCTCGGTCTGGTCGGTCCGGTTCGGTCTTACAAAAACCCGGCAATTATGCCTTGTTGGACCGGACCGAAGACCGAACCGACATGGACCGGACCGGACTAATTCGGTCCGGTCTTCGGTCGGTTGTTTTGGCCAAAGTCGGTTTCGATCCGGTCCGGTCTTGGTCGGTCCGGTTTTCGGACCGTGAGCACCCCTAGATTAGAGTAATATATAACAGAACAAGCTTATTGTGTGCCGAGTAACTTGAAGGATCAACATTGTATTCCATCTATGTTTCTATTGTTTTATCTTGTTGAAGCAAATGTACACATGGTGTCAAACCTTTTAGATCTTCCTTAAGTTCCATACTAAATGTACACATGGTGTCAAATATTGCGTCTTGCAAAGTTCAGATTGGGCCACCGAGTCGAGACTTTGGATGTACACATGGTGTCAAATATATGCAAGACCAAATAATTACATTTCATCCCTTATTACATGAATCAACGGATGATTTTAGCGTTTCTCGCTTGATAAAACTTATATGTTGATAAAACTTATATGGAAATAAGCAGATATGAACTCATCAAGTTTAACGTCAACGATGAAACATATTCCGTAAATTGATATCCATTTTGTTCATAGTCTTACGTGTGCGTTCTTCACGTCGCTTCAACTTCCAGTATGCTAACATCTTCCGAGCGAGACTTCCTTAACTTCTAAAACTGTTTAAACATATCAAACAACGATGTTATCTGTAATTTTATCGTAAACAAGACAATTCAACCTTTGTTTTTTTTATCATCTCTATAAAATAAAACAACATCAATCTCTCAAATATGTTTGTTGTAGTGATGATAGTTTGGATGAGATCAGCTTGAGTAACCTTAGGCTTTTCTTCAGTAACCTTCTCTTCTTTAGGCTCCTCAATGACCATGTCTTCTTGCTCCCCCTCAGTGTGAGAGGGAATTTCTTTCTCTTCTTCAGCCTTCCTTTCAGGATTTGGAACAAAACTGGGTTTCAATTCGAACAATTGTATGATGAAACTCCCCCCCCCACCAGCTCCCACCCCCCCCCCCCCCCCCCCCCCCCCCAACTGTTGCATTAGCATTGGTGATTGCAAGTGTTGGCATTGGCACACTCCCTGAGGGGTAGAGAAAGGCTGCCCTTTGAATGCACAAAAAAATTCAGTCATCATTGCCTTGATTTCTGCGGTATCAGCTTTAAGAGAGGCAAAGATCAGACTTGATAGATGCTTGGTTGAGCTAAATGTTGGTTAACCTTGGACCAGCATTCAAGGCAAGAGATCTGTACGAACTTGCCAATGTTTCATTGTGAGCAGATGGCTTCCAAAGTGTTTCTTAGACCCATAATGTTTGCTTCGCTGATCAGTTCAACAAGATCGGACATGTTGGTGGAGTTCAGTTTGTAGGTGTTGATTACTTCCTTTAAATGCAAATTTAGTTCAGTGAGCTTTGCCGAATTCTTGACATAGGCATCAGTGGCCTCAAGCACCTTAGTATTTAGAGTATGATCATCCTTGACAGCATCCTAAACAGTTTCAAGATTGTTAAGAATTCGGTTAATACCTTCCACTTGCTAAGATTTGAATTTAGGCAGAATCTTTTCATAATTCCTAAGAGAAGCATCAGTGTTCTTAGCAACTCTGAAGGTGACATCATGAAACCCAAAAATTTCAGCCTTTAAATCAGCATAAGAGGCAACAACTTCCTCATGCTTTTTTTAATTATCTTCAGCAACCTTAGCATTCAACACTTCAGAAATCCTTGAAGATTTCTAGCCATAACCCTCTCAGTAACCGGCATGTAATTGTCATAAGCTTTGAAACTCCCGAAGGCTGATGATGATTTGGAGTCAGATGGATCATGGGATGGTTCAGACTCCTCGGACTTCTTTGTTGTCTTCTTCACTGACTTGGATGATTCAGGCAGAGAGTCATCGAGTGTTGGTGATGATTCTTCATGTTGGGGTTGTTCTTCAGATGGGATGACTTTTTCAGTAGATGGAGGAGGTTGAGATGCTTCTTTAGTGTTAAGTGGGAATGCATCTTCCATTTCATCCCCAGCCTCAAAATTTTCTTCATCACTAAGCTCCTTGAGGTCATCTTCAGAGTCCTCCATCAATATCTCAAAATCTTGAAATGACTGAATAGGGGCTTGAATATCCGGCTTCACTTCAGAAGAAGTCTTGCCTTTGTTGTGGTCAGGGTTCGACACCTTTAAATCGAGTATAAACGGGTTTTATCCACCTGGTATTTAGTGCCAACCCCTGAATGATCAGTAACCATTGTGGAGGGCAATCCCGTATCAGTGAGTTGTATATTTCTCCCTGAGTCTTTAAAATCAGTAGTGGTTCCCTCAGGTAAAAGATGTGATTTGCGATTACCCTCATCAGGATGAGTGAAAGGCAATCCTATACCAGTGAGTTGTTTGTTTCTCTTTGGGTCTTTGGCATCAGTCGCTTTACCTTTAGGCAAAAGTTGTGATCTGCGAATGCCATCTTTGGGTGTGGAAGGAAATCCCGTATTAGCAAGTTGTTTGTTTCCCTCTAAGTCTTTCAGATCATGATTTGTTCCCTCAGGCAAAGGCTGTGATGTACGAATGCCCTCATTAGGATTTATGGTAGGCGATCCCATATCAGCGGGTTGTGTATTTCCCTCTGAGTCCTTGACATCAGTCGGTTGGTCCGTTGACACTGATTTTGATGTATCAGTGCCCCCGATGACTCTTTCTTTTTGGTCAAGATGAGTTTGGACTATTTCAGGATTGTTTGGTCTTGGCCTGCTTCTTGCCCTTTGTTTCCTTAGGTGGTACTCCTAAAGCCTGAAGGCCTTTTGACTTGGGTTAGGGTTTAGTCACAGTCTGAGACTTCTTTTTCTTCCCCACTCTTTCAAGTGAGAGAGTAGGAGACACTGAAGCTTGATGGCTAACCACACTTAACATATGCTCCGTCAATTCAATGGGTGGGACTTCAGAGGAGTTCCGATGAAAATTCAACTTACTCAGTACCGAGGGAGTAGACCCAAGTGCTGCATTATGATTATAATCGGAAACCAGTAAGCTTTCAAGCACACAAGATAGAAACCTAGGATAAGCAACATACTTCTTCCTAGGCTTTTCAGTGAGCCTGCTTACTAGATCATTAAAAATGATTTCTCCTATGTCAATCTTAGCCCTTCTAAGGAGAGTATAGACTATCATATGTTGACTTAAGTTTAACTGATCAGTAGAAGACTTGTTCCCACTGAGTACCTGGATGACAAAAGTCATCAGGATCCTCCAAGCCTTAGGAAATTCTGTTTTGAATAAAGGGGTCTTATTGACCAAAACACTTGCTGACTCTTCCACATTCCTTTCATTATGGAGGCTCAACTTTAAAATTTCAGCCTTCATGACTTCAGTTTGTGGAAGAGCCTTATAGTTTCCATTATTGTAGTCAAGTCTAGTGGTTGCTACAAAAGTCGTAAAGTCAAAGGACAATGATGTCTTACCATTCTTCACTGTGAACTTGATTGTTGACTCTTTAAGGGGTCTTGGCTTTGAGTCATCCATGGGTGGATTTGGAAGATCTACCACAACAATGCACCAAAGCTCTCTGAGGTAGTTTTGGTACACTACTGTTGGTGTTTTTGTAAAGGCTACTTTTAGAAAACAATTTTGTAAATATTTATAGAGGTATTTGTATGTAGGCACGTTCACCGGGTAGTTAAAGTATCCAACAACATTGTTGTTTCGGAAATTGAACGGCCTCAACAATAAGATTTGATTCGACCTGCGGTGCATACACAATTTTCTTGGAAGCTGCCATTTTGTTATGAAAAGGGTTTGTTAGATATTAAAAACTGGTTAAAAGATTTAAGCACACACACACAAAGATTGAATTTTGTGAGAAAAGTTTGCAAGAGTTTGTTTAGCAAAGAGAAGAAATGTGTGTGTGTTTTTCGCAAAGGGGTATTTAGGTGTGGATCTCAAACTGTTTTGAGATCAAAAAGGTTTTAAAAAATGGTTTTGGGAGTGGTTTGGTGTCCGCATTAAATGCCATACCTATCTTACGGCAATACTACAACTTTAACGGCGACTGTTTAGCCGTTATGTGTCATGCACTTTTGCAGAGTGATGTGGGATATGTAATTGAAAGGACCTTTTAGGAAGACGATTTTGTTTGTGAGAGTGCGCATTAAATGCGTAGTGGGTGGACGTGGGATGTGTGGGACCCATGACTGTTGGATGACAGTTTGATAATAAATATTTGTTTCTTATTTAATGTGTTCAGTCATCAACCTATGATATTTAAGTAACTAAATACTTAGAACATTTAGTTTCTCATTTAATATATTCCTCAAAGTCATGGGGGTCATGATAAGTTATCAACAATCAAAAAAACCCGCGCGTTGCGGCGGGGCTAATTTTTTTCCGAATAATTTTTTTTACGTTTAGGGGGGTTTTTTTTTGCGATGCGTTATGCGGGGCTAATTTTGTAAATTTTTTTGGGGCTAATTTTTTCCCGAATATTTTCTTTTTTTGGGACGGTTCGATATCTTTTTTTTTGGGCCGATGAATGTAAAAAAGTTGTGAACAATAAAAACTTGACGTGTTTTTTTTGTTAATTTTTTTACGGGATTTTTTGTGTAAGAAAATCGTAAATAGTTAAAAGTTGAGGGACCGTTTTGTATTTTTTTTTACTTTGGGCCAGATTTTAGGCTATTTTTGGGTTTTTTTTGCGTTGGGACGGGTTAATTTTTTCCCGAATATTTTCTTTTTTTTGGACGGTTCGATATCTTTTTATTTGGGCCGATGAATGTAAAAAAGTTGTGAACAATAAAAACTTGACGTGTTTTTTTTGTTAATTTTTTTACGGGATTTTTTGTGTAAGAAAATCGTAAATAGTTAAAAGTTGAGGGACCGTTTTGTATATTTTTTTTTACTTTGGGCCAGATTTCAGGTTAATTTTGGGCTAGTTTTTTTTTTTTACTTTGGGTCAGATTTTGGGCCACATTTTATGCGAATTTTAGGCTAGTTTGTCGACAAATGTGTATATTAGTAATAATTTTTTTTATATGGCTTATGTGTTGGGCCTCATGTTTAAAGTGTTTTTTTTTTGCTATATGGGTTTTTTTTTAATATAATGGGTTGTACGTTTGTGACCATATCGATTATTTTAAAGTTATTAGGTATCGAAGATGTTTCCGCGGGTATTTTTTTTATCTGAATAAATCAGAACTTTTGTAATATTTTTTTCCCTCCTACTTTGTGCATACAAATTTAAAAAAAAAACAAAAACAAAATAATTAAAAAAAAAAAACTAAAATCGGGCTGGCCCAAAATGGGAGCCCGATACTGTAGCAAATTGGTCCACTGTCAAAACGACAGTGGATTTGTCGCCTATTGTGTTATATAGTAATGAGTGTTGTTCAGGGGACTAATTTTATTTACACCATACTGAACATTTTTAGTCAGACTAATCAATGTTCAGCATGCCCAATTCAGCTTTTAGTTTTGTGAAATTGGGTTCATCCAAAGCTTTGTGAATATATCAGCTAGCTGATATTTAGTGGGGATGAAGAGTAATTCAATATCACCTTTGATGATATGGTCCCTGATGAAATGATATCTTATATCAACGTGTTTTGTTCTTAAATGAAGAACATGGTTGTTGGATATGGCAATGGCACTGGTGTTGTCACAAAAGATGGGTACATCTTGTACGAAATGTCATAGTTATTGAGTTGACTTTTCATTCAGAGTATGTTTGCACAACAACAACATGTTCAGCCTCATCAGAGAACGTAGCCATCGACTGTTGTTTCTTTGCACTCCAACAAACTGATTTTCCACCAAGCAATTGACATGCACTTGAAGTGCTTTTCCTGTCCATATTGCATCCTGCATAGTCTGAGTCTGAGTACCCTTTAAGATCAAATCCTGAATATTTTGGGTAGTGGGAGCACCCTTCAGGTACCTGAAGATTCTCTTCACTGCAATGAGGTGAGATTCTTTTGGATTGGCCTGATATTTTGCAGATAGACATATTGAGAATTGGATATCAGGTCGACTTGCAATTAAGTACATCAGGTGTAACACCCCAAAACCGGTTTTTAGGTATTATATTACAAGAATGTCATTAGATAAGTTTGACTATGACTTTTATAAGTTGAAGGCGTTGTGTGATTGGTTAGTCAAATCCGATTGTCAAACTATAAGTTAATAAATTATGTAAATGGCTATAGAAAGTTTTATGTCTCACAAATATTAAGGAATAACACTTGAGGGATCAATTGTGTCAAATGGAAAAAGTAGTAACTAACTCATAATTATCCAGCAACTAAATAATTCCCGGGTTCTACATTTCTCCATTATGTTCTAGAGTGGTGTGGTTGTGTCGACTTAGAGCAAGAAATGAGGGAAAACCATGACGTTGATGATAAATTGATAAAGAAGATTAGGGTTCCAATTTAAGAAACAAGTCCCTAACAATAATCTCTTATAAAGTAAGTAATCCCTAACTCTAGTTGAATTGGTAAATTATGATTAGGGCTCATGTACCCAAGATTGGGGGTTTTAGGTAAAAGGTTTTTTTTAACTATTGTTATGATGATATATAACTCATGTGAAGGGATTGGTGAAGGTGTTTGGATATAATCTTGTTTATTTCATATAAGGAATAGAGAGAATACTCTCTTACAGACTAACATAACACACACTCTCACACACCCTTTCATGAGGTGGGAGTGTCCTTTTATAGGCTAAGGCTCTCCCCACACTTTACCTCATGGGGCGATGTGGGATAGTTTCACTTACTATCTCACATACATACGTAACTACATCTATTTCACTAACTATTACACGCTTATTATATCTCTATCTATTACAAGACTCGTGAGATCGATAATGGTCGTCACTTCACTAAAACTGAATCTCTAACAATTGGAACCGATTGGATAAACACTATGGGAGCAGAAGAATTCACAAAATTTAATATTTTGTCTTGGTGGAAAGGAAGAGAATCTCAATTTCCTGATCTAGCCGCCATGGCCCAAGATTTACTAAGCGCACAAGCTTCTACGGTAGCTTCAGAATTCGATTTTTCTATTAGTGGCAAAGTATTATCGATACGAATAACAAGACTCACACCGGCATCGTCGGAGATGTGTATTTGCTTGAAGGATCACTTAGACGCAGCCGAACGTATATAACACATTTCAAGTCTTGAAGGTGAACTAGACATCGAAGAACAATTACACGATGTCGAGGTGAAAACGGGTTTTGCAATCTCACTTTCCGATGAAGAAATCGTTCTAGATAGCGAGGCTAGGTCCTCCGAAGCCGAAGAAGAAGATCATAATCTCGAAGAAGTTCTCACTTGGCTAGTGATTTGCACACTCAAATTTTTGATTGGGACACTCAATGTACAAGCAGTTAAAGCACGTTGTACAAGCATGTAATGCACAAAAAAAAGTGTCCCAATAAAAAAAATGAGTGTCCAAATCAATTCCTTTCTCAATTAAACTTTCCGATGAAGAAATCGCTCAAATGTATTAGCTTTATGTTTCAAGTACTCTATGAATGATGTATAATGAGTTTATTAAAGTTGAATTTTAGTGAGTTTATTTTGTATAAAACGTGAATGTAAAAAATTCGAAAACTCGAAACCGAACTATGGCTGGACAGAACTGAAAAAAAAAACGCAAAAACTGGTTTTTCCAACCCGAACTGGTTACAAACCGACCCCAACCGGTTTGAGTTTTTAGCCAAAAGAATCTAAACCGAACCGAACCAGTTTTCTGCAAAAGGCCGGTCTTGTACACCTCCTCTACCTGAGGTACCAGTAAAAAAACACATCTACAACCTCAATCAAACAAAAGACACCTTGAGAGAAAACATTATTCTAAAAAGAACATCCTGTTTAACACCACCGTGTCGTGTCGGAGATGGCCAACCAGCAACCGCCGCCGTCTCTTGTCTCCGGCGACACGCCATCACCACCACCACCCAAGAAACAAAAACTAAACAACAACAACAACGAACTGGTTTCATCGCCGTTAAACATCACCTCCAGTGACGATGAAGATGAAGAAATGAAGGTGGAAGTGAAGGTGATCGGAAATGTGGTTCGTGTTCGTGTTTCGGGTGAAGGTGGTGGGTTTGAAAAGAAGCATTACTTGGGGTTTGAATCTGATGGTCGTTCTTATCAAATTGTGAGTTTTATTGTTTTGTTGGATTGTTTTTCATGTTTGTTTTTAACATTTTTATTTTGGGTGTTACACACAGTTTTTGACACATGTCACCTTTACTTTTTTTGGCTTATATAGGCGGCTTATGACTTATTTGGTTCGAACTTATATAAGCCGAAAAGTTTCAAAATAAGCCACAAAAGGGAGTTTATGACATACGCCCAAAACCAAATAAGCCATAAGCCGAAACAAACAGCCGGCTTATGTTTCATAAGCTCACTTTTTGTGCCTTATTTTAAAACTTTTTTTTTATGGTTATATAAGTTGATAATGTCTACGTAATAAACTTATATAAGCCAGAAAGTTTCAAAATAAGCTACAAAAAGCGAGCTTATGAAACATAAGCCCAAAACCCAAATAAGCCATAAGCCGGCTATTAAGCCGAAACAAACAATCGAGGGAATACTTGTTACATGAATTGTGAAAAAAATCTTTTTATGGGGTTTGAAGTTAGTTAATTGTGTTTCTTATCACATTGTAGTTTTTTATGTTATTTGTTTGGTTGATTAATATTTTTGGTTTGGTTTATATGTGAAATTTGTGCTTTTTTTGGATTATTTATATGCTTGATCTTACTTAGCATTTTTATGTAGTGGTCTTTCTATTATGGGTGTGACACACAGTTTCAAATTAAAAAAGTAAGTATATGCGTAGTATCAGACAATAACATGTCACATTTACTTTTAAAGTCGTTAAATTTGGAAGTGGACATATACTTTTAGATGAACTGAAATAGTAAGGTGAACGCATACATGTTATGGGACTGAGGGGAGTACCTTTTACATGAATTGAAGAAGAATCATTTTATGGGTTTGAAGCTGATGGTGTTTTTTTATAGAACTGCAAGTTTTTTTTTTATTAATTTGTTTGGTTGATTGGTTGTTTGATTTTGTTTATTCGGGATGTATGATTGTATGGTGTTGTTGGATCGTTTTTCGTGTTTGATCTTAGCATTTTTATATGCTAGTACTTGTTGTGTTGTTAGGCTGCGTACATTAGGCTCTGACTGGTAGCCTTGACACGGATCGCTCTCCGTTTACATGTTTATTTGTATATACGTGTTGCATGTTTTCGTAGGTAAATTTAACTGTTTTATATGATGAATTATTTTTTTGGAAAGTTGGTTTGTACTTGCTAAATGACAAGAAAAAAACCATCTATTTACAAAAGAAAGAACATAAACAAATGAGGGTGTTTGGGATTGCTTATATAAATGCTCATAAGTAGTTTTGGGTGTTTAAATGAAACTGCGGACTTGCCTTATACTGAAATAAGCACTTAAAGATAACCAATTTAAGCCATCCCAAACGCCCTTAAGGCGAAAAATGAAAGAGTTTGTTTATCAGTTTATGTGTATGGATATTATGACAAAGAAAACTGTTATCTTTTATTTAAAGTAGGATAATTTTAAGATGTCAAAGTTAGATCATCGTCGAATTAGCAATGACCACAAAATCTGACGCTAATTTTGTTAATATAATTGATGTTTGGATACATGTTATTGCATTAGGTGTCTTTCTGGTATTTTACATGTAGATCCATCCATGTTCACGCACATGCTTTCTTTTGGTGATATATCTTGATTACGTTTAGCCTTTTTGGAAGATTCCATAGAAATGAAAATCATAACCGATATTCAACTTGAGATATAATCTATCTGAAGGAGTTTACAAATTAACTACTCACGCGGTCAACCAGTCATGTTGGAATAAGACAGGACACTTTGTTGATTTGTTCCAAATTGATTAATCAAAAAACAATGAGTCGATAAAATAGTTTTTCCCAAACACCTCTGAGCTACAAAAATAAAAGGTGATAGTTTCATTGCATTTCTTATTACAGTATGCAGCAAACACTTTTCGTAAAGCAGAATAATCTAATTTTGAATGGTCTTTGAAAAAACAAAACTGCTTTTATAGGTTTGACACGTGTCGGAAAGCTTTAGAAACTAAAAAATATTCCTAACATACCAATATTTTACGTTCTGTTTTCAGCATTGCATTCTGTAGAATATTAGATTATCATTTTACGGTTTGTAAATTGTAACTCATCTTTAATGAGTTCTAAAGCAATTTTGGACTTCTCGTAAATTACCATTCCATGTATTATGGATTGTAATGTAATCAAAATCACGATTCTGCTCTGACGATCCTACTAGCCAAAATTTCGGCGAGTTTACCTAGGATCAATGAACTGGTTAGCTTGAAGTAGGATCGATGTTAGGATCTTAAGTTTGCATGCCGATCTGATCATGTAAATGTACTGAAATTTATAGATTCAAATCTTGCAAAATGGGCTAAAATTCATGTCTTAACTTTCTAGAATGACTTTTCGACATTAGAATTTGGATCGTCGCAGTTAACTCCAACGTACTATCTTTGATTAGTCATTTAGTTATCTCATAAAGAACTTGACGACTTTCATCTCCAACTACTAGTTTGGTATTTTCATAAAAGAGGACCAACTTGTTGGATCTCAGAATAAACTAATATTGACAAAAGAGATAAGAACATCGATGATTTTGAGATATAATTAGTTAAAGATATGCACTATAACATCAATAAAATAGATTCAAACATCGTAGTAGGATCTTACAATTTTAATCTAATCTTAGGATCTCGATCTTGCATAGATGAAAACGATCCTAGGTGGGATCTAGCAATATGCGATCTTGACAACCTTATTGTTCTACAAGTCTAAGAAAGAAAGTTACTGTACTTCAAATATTTGCGGAAGATTTCATTTGCTTTTAAAGGAAAGGGATGGCCAACTATATCACGAAATACAGCCTTTATATTTGGACTTATCCTGACCTCAAAACGTTAATATAAATTCGTAATTTCCTTTCCAATTAAACATTCTTTAGGAACACGTTCTTATCTTCTTTTTGTCAAAAAGAAGTCCAATTCTTGTATAGATTTAGTAGCATAGTATATAATGTTGTTTTCATTGTGTTTCTTTCTTGAATGTGCAGGAGGATACTGTACTTGTAACCCCTCCGGATGAAAATAATCTGGAAATGAAGCCTTCTGTGGCTATAATCAAGGTATTTCACGTTGCTCTACACTTTTTTAGATAATACTAAGCCACATTTGTGGCCATGTTTCCTGAAATACACCAGATATTTGACTTATAAAGTCAATCCTATAATTTTTAAGAGGGATAATTAAAAAGTAACCGACTTTGGTCCGATATCTGTTTTGAGTATTTCCTTTTTTCCCGAGAACAGAAAAAACATTGAATTTCCATAAACTTGATAAGATCCTTTTTTGAAAAAAAAAATTGTACGAATTTATGACAGGAGAATGACCTTCAGCATGTTGACTTTTCATATTACATTAGATAAAAAAAAAATCAAAATTTGAGGGTTTTCTTTTGGGTAAACAAATTTGGTTACTCGGATTTTCTTGCTTTTTTCCTTTGATTTTTGTGGACTGTTGGTTTTGACTTGGACCTCGTTTTCCTGTTCATTCACGTACACAGGATGTATATGAAAGACCAGATGGGAGCATTAACGTGACTGGACAAAAGTTTTATCGACCTGAGCTAATGTTCAACGAAAACAGTGAAAACTTGGAACCGATTGAATCAAGAAGAATACTTTACTATAGTTTTGACAAGTGTGAGTTCCCAGCTGATTCAGTTATGCACAAGTGTCGTGTGCACTATCTTGAACCAGACAAAAACATCCCCAGTCCTAAACAGCACCCTGGTTTCATTGTTAGGAAGGTCTACGATTCCATCTCTAATAAACTCAATGAGCTACTTGACTCCGGTTTTGAAGAGTGGAAACAACGTGAAATCAGTTTGCTTGTTCAAAGAACAAATCAGATCATCAACTGACAGTATAAAAAACAGCACCCTGGTTTCATTGTTAGGAAGGTCTACGAGTCCACCTCTAATAAACTCAATGAGCTACTTGACTCCGGTTTTGAAGAGTGGAAACGACGTGAAATCAGTTTGCTTGTTCAAAGAACAAATCAGATCATCAACTGAAGATAAACTGATGTTTAGGAGGAATAGCTAATATGTATGCAGGCACCTTTATAAACTTGGTTGGCATGATACTCCATATATCTATATAACATATAATTAAGAGATTGGGATAATTTATAGCCTGTTTATGAACCTATCTTTGCATGATATCTTAGAAGCTAATGTTTGGTTTGATCTGGTATGGTTCAAAATTGAAAGTTAACAGGTCCAGTGTTTCAACCTTGGAACAATACTATTTCCATTTGGTTTACCTGAGTATGCCATTTGATTCATTTAGTTTGGTACTAAGCTGGTTTAAACTAGTTCTGCTTTAGAGTATCTTTTGATTCCCAGAATCCCAGTTTGGTCCGTTATCCAGCATTATAATCAAACCACGCCTGGAAACGAGATGATTTGGTCATGATTTGATTATATGTCAAGTCCGATAGATTTGCTAAATGCTTTCATAAAGCTTAAATGCAAGAACTAAACAATGTTCAATTTCCCAACTTCAGTAGCTCTTATAGCAAAAAGCAGTCACCAAAACTGATTATAAACCAGGACAGTACAAAACCTTTTACCACGACAAACATGTATAGGCCTATCATTTGTTTAAGAAAGTTAGTCTGAACATATGTGCTTTCAGCCAAGTCGCTTCTCTTTTGGATCTTAAACGTCAGCAGCAAGAAAATCTTCAGATAACGTCACCTGCAAAAGAACATCAAATTTCCAGATGTGCTTACCACAGTGCATGACATTGAGAGATAGAAAATAAAAAAGACAAGATTGGTTGATATAGTCCAAGGGGTGAGCCGTGGATGGCTTTACAAAGTAAATTGTCGTTGGCCAACGTTCGTGGAACAAACACATTATTTTTCTTCAAAAAAAGGATCCCTCGAGAAGAATTTTGGTACTTACCTTTTGTCCCAATTTGAAAGAAGGAAGACCCTTGTAAGGACATGTATTGCACCGAAATGCATCACCTAATCCACACTACAATTGCGACATGTAAGGTAATTATCAGATATAGAAGAAAGGTAAGTGCTCCATATAAAGAAGAAAAGTTGAACAAGGATAGAAAATGATAATTGCTCAACATAAAGAAAAAAAGTCACACAAGGCTGCGTCTTGGACTAGTATTTACTTCATAGATGCAGGATCCATATGTTACGGTCTACGCTTTGACCGATCTATGACCAAAACGATCTAATTTTTGTGTGTGTCTAACTAATCTGGAACAAGGACCACAAAAGACAACATACCCATTGTGAGTAATACTTGTTCAAACTAATCTTTACAATGTTCCGCACGAGTGAAATTTCAAAACAGTGTAAAAATTGGCATGACGAGAGTTACCTAATGGATATATCCCCGTGTAAATCTCATTCCAAAATGGTTAGAGACTGTTAGTCCATGATTAGTCAAAGTCAATTATATATGATTAGTCAACGTTATTTATGTCATTCAAAGTTATTTATGTCAGTCAAATTAATGGTCATTATGTAGGGCTGAGTATCGGGTCAAAACCGACCCGACCCGACCCGAACCGATTCAAACCGAAACCGAACATTGTCGGATTTC
>BQNB010087654.1:12835-27869 GCA_026074375.1 Tanacetum coccineum | reverse complement strand
ATATATATATATATATATATATATATATATATATATAATAATAATTGCTTAATACATATATATAATATATAACCAAAATATCAAAATGAGAGAGTGTAAGTATTCCATAAGGCTTCTAAGAGATTACTTTTGACCAAAGTAAAATCCAAAACCTTCCCGGGTCGTTTCCCGACGAGGCGTGAATTGAGAATCGAGTTTAAGTTCGTGATCGAGTGTTTGAATAATCAAGATTTTTGATTTAGGATTCTATTTCTACAATTAATATGCAAAATTAACTAAAAGCAAGCTAAAAACGAAAGCAATTAAAATTAAAACACGAAAAACAATAACGGAATCAAAACCCGAGCTTTAAAAACCTAAATCTCCAAATTTAAACCCTACAAAAGCAAATTTAATTTTTAAAGGTTCTAAATGATAAAAGAAAATTAAAAAAAAGAATTTTTTTTTTGACTTTTATTTTATTTATTATGAATTAAAAACTGATTTAATCTAAGAAATTAATTAAAAATACTAAACTAATTTGGAAAATTCTAAAAAATTCAGAAAAAGTACTTTATACTATGAAGAATCTATGAAAAATGAAAACTTGGCTGAATGAATAAGCAGATAATAAGCCAATAAGCTCGAACTAGCTAAAATTAAAACGAGTACTAATAATAAATGTTACAAACCTATTAATGAAAAAGACCACAGGGCAGTTGGTAGTGAGTGTGTGTGCTAAGGTGTTGGTGATGTGAAGGGGAGGTCACAAGTTCGACCCTTGTGACCTCTCTTTTTTATAAAACATTTTTTTGGTTTTCTTTTTTAAAAAGCTATAAAATAAGCACAAATGAAAAACTTTAACAAAGGAATTTTTTATAAATCTTAAAAATAAGCTAGTAATAAGCTAATTGCAATGACAGATTGGCTTTTTTAACTAAGTTACATAAAAGATAAACTGTTTAGCTTTTTTAAACACAATAAGCAAATGAAAAAGGCAAATAAACTTAAAACAGATGAAGCCCTAAACCTAATAAGAAAATAGGATTAAAAATAAACAAAGAAAATAAGCTGAAAGGAACTGAAAAGCACTAAGACAAAATGCATTGAAAACAGACAAGCATGCTAACAAGCTACTTTCTAAGCTAAATTTAAGGGGCTTAACCTATAAGCTACCAACTAAAACCCAAAAACAGAATAAGCTTATACTACTAACATCCAGAATAAGCAAGAATTAAGCATCTTGACTTACTAAATAATCTAGAAAGAGGCTTTTGAAAAGGTCAGTATATACTGATTAAAATCACTATGTATTGACTCTTGTTTTGGAAAATTGCTACTTTTAGCCTACATTTTTAGCCTACATTTTTAGCTAGTAAATGAGCTTATAAAACTAACATAAGCTCAAACATATCTAACCTATACTCTAATGAACTTGTGCAAGAAAAATCATAAGCTAAAACACACTTAAGCTTATCTAAATTTGACAATCAAAAAAGGCTTTGAGACTTTTAAAACTTGCATACTACCTGAACTACAAACTGAACTTAACAGATTTTTGGCAAACTTAAGACAACAAATGAAAACCTATACTACTTTATTCTAATGCATTTTAAGACTTATATGAAGCTTAAAAAGATAACTAAAGTGCATTTTATAAAATCTAAGCTATAAGCAGTTTTAAATGAGCAACAACATCACAGTTTTAAAACATTTATGCAAAAGACCATGAAAATGAGTTTTAGACTTTAAAAACTTATAAAAGCTGTTACTAAGACCTATTTTAAGCTAATCAAATTTGGTTTAAGAGCCAAAAGGCTGACTAGCAGTACTAACATCAGTTAGTGCTGCTATGCCAAACACTCCTTTAGATTTTGAAAAACTCATTTTAAGCTAACAAAACAGATTTTAAAGAGTGAAAAGTTAAAACCAGATAAGCATAATCCTATTTAAGGACATTTAAGCACTTTCTCAAAACTAATAAGCATTCAACAAGTAGCAATCTCAATAAGCAGTTTAAGCTAAATTCAAACAGATTATAGAGAAGTCTAAGACTAATGACATAAAAATAATAAGTAATTTATGTAAAGCAACAATAAGCAAGGTTAAGCAGATTAATAACAGTAGAATAAGCTAAACCAGAAAATTAAGCTAAAAACGAAATTTTTTAACTCACTTTGGTCCCTTGCACAAAATAGGGAATCAACATGCTCTTAGAGTCTTTCAACAAGCTCGAGCTTGTTTAAAAACAAGCTAGTAAACCCATAAGCCCTTCCAATATTGGCTTATCATATCATAAGCTATAAAACCAGAATTTTGTGTAAAAGAGCTTTAAAAAAGTGAATAAAAGTTTAAAAGCTTTGAGAAAGCTTAAAAGTTTTGGCAGTTAAAAGAACTCTGGAACTTGTAAAGCGACTTTTTACGAGTAGTATAAGCTAAATGTGATTAAGAACTTAAAAGACAGATTTACATAACAACTTAAATTTCATTAAAACATAAAAAAGGTTACAAGACTTTTGAAAGTAAACGACAATAACTAAAATAAGCTATAAAAATTTTACACTACTCCTATTACATTAAAAAAAACTCTCCTCTTACAATGAAAACCTAATCTATTTATATAAAAACTAAGGTGCAGGGTGTGTTTCTTGTGTGAGTAATATCCAAACTCATGCTGAGCCCTTTAATCATCTTGGTGCTTCTTCAATTTATCCAAGCCCATGAATTTGTCCCAGTCCAATCAATTCTCTTAAGATTGCCATCGTGATTTGTTGCATTGTAGAGTGGGTTGAGTTGTGAGAGTGATAGTTTGTATTGGGGTGCAGGGGGTCCGAGGTGAAGTGGACAGGGATATCAAAAAAATGAATGAATAGTCAGAAGGTTTGGTGGGTGTTAAGTTTATAAAAGGTAAATGGGTGTTAGGGGTTTGAGTAACGAGTTATGGTAAAAAGGGTGTAATTGACTAATGGTGTTTGTCCCCCTAAGGACTAAACAGTGCAAGTGGATAACGACTAGTGGTGAAATGCTTAAGGGACTATGGGTAATAGAATGGGTAAAGGGTTAATGGTGTTAGTAGTTTGGTCATGGGCTTATATGTGGCCGTGTGGATTTAGGAAATGGATCTGACTTTGAGCTTTGTAAACTATAAGGCTCATAGAATAAGGCTTTTATGGCTGACCCGAACCCTTAACTCATGGTGGCGGGTTGGTCCTATTTAAGATGCCACAATCTTTTGCTCGATCTTTTCACTTGACTTTTTGAACTCTGAATTTGAGATTTTGACTTTTCATTCAAACGCTCTTCCATTCACCGTAGCTCAGTTTTGTAGTTTTACTTCGTTTTGTCCTTTAGTGCATATCCGTTTACCTGCACAATATACAAAGCAAAACAACAATAGTTTGGCATTTTAATGTCCTTTTTAGCAGCCCTAAAAAATGAGTTAAGGAAACTTAAAGGAAAAGCTTTAGATAAGGAGGCTATTGAGACCCACTCTGTTGATCCAAAAGTGTCTAAGGATAATATGGAACCAATCACGCCCAAATTGTTGAATAAAAGGACTGCTCACTCCTCTTATATTAAGCACACTCAGGAAGAAGCTTTGGTCCTTAAGGATATAGTCGAACATGTAAAAGCGAATTATCCTCAAGATTCACTTTTAGAGTCTGCCTTTAGGTATACCAAAGTCATTCAGGATTTGCTTTCACACATAAGTAAGACTTGCCCTAGCATCAACAATTTTGATCCTCAATTAGTTGCGGTCACACCGAGGAAAAAGGACGAGAAAGTTAGGTTTGCAGAATCACTCACATCCACAGAAAACATAAAAACATACTCGACTTCAAACACAGTTTCTAACAAGCGTGTATTGCATTCTACAGGAGTAAGACTTTCTACTAGTACTAGCGGATCACAACCTTTAGGCAATACCAGGAATGATAGGATTCAGCAAACACCAAGTAGTAATTCGAAGAATAAAGTAGAAGCTCACCCTAAGAACGTTAAATCTAGTTTGAATAAAAGGAATGGTACTGTTAAAGTTAATGGATCTGCGTCTGTGCAGAATTCCAAGAAACATGATAATTCTAATTATGTCTGTATTAACGGTGATGATTGCATGTCTTCTGATAATTTGTGTGTTTCTAAGTCTATGAATGATGTGAAATTTCGTGCTAAACCTAAGAAGAGAAAATCTAAGAAAGAGATTTGGAAACCAACAGGAAAAGTGTTCACTAAGATGGGATATATTTGGAGACCTACCGGTCGGACCTTCACTATTGTAGGAAATGCGTGCCCTTTAACTAGGATTACCACTACTAATGAAGTGCCTTCTAGGAAACCAATAGTTCTAGAATCTGAATCACCCAAACCTGTGGTTAATTTGGTATACTCAAGGAAACCTAGGAAGAATAAGAATACTGAGTCCGTTAGCAAAACTAAGGTTATAAAACCAATATCTGCTAACAAACAGGAACCCAGTAAATCCTGGGGATCCACAAAAACCAATGTTCCATCTACTTCTCTTAATGAATGCAGGTTGTCCAAATCGTCCTCTGGTATTTGGACTCCGGTTGCTCGAAGCACATGACCGGAGATCGCTCTCAGCTCACCAATTTCATCAGTAAATTCTTGGGTACAGTTAAATTCGGAAATGATCAAGTTGCAAAGATAATGGGTTATGGAGACTATCAGATTGGGAATGTTACTATTTCAAGGGTTTATTACGTTGAAGGACTTGGGCATAATCTATTTTCTGTGGGACAATTCTGTGATTCCAATCTCGAAGTGGCTTTTCGTCAACACACATGCTTCATTCGCAATCTAGAAGGTGTTGATTTATTGACGGGATCTCGAGGGGATAATCTTTATACACTCTCACTTGGGAATATGATGGCGTCCTCTCCCATTTGTCTATTGTCAAAGGCTTCTAAAACCAAGTCTTGGTTATGGCATCGTCGTCTATCTCACTTGAACTTTGGTGCTATTAATCATCTTGCAAGACATGGACTTGTCCGAGGTCTCCCTAAGCTCAAGTTTGAAAAGGATCACTTATGTTCTGCATGTGCATTAGGCAAAAGTTCAAAGAAACCCCACAAACCCAAATCTGAGGACACCAATCAAGAAAAACTCTATCTGTTGCATATGGATCTGTGTGGGCCAATGCGTGTCGCGAGTGTCAATGGAAAGAAGTACATCCTCGTTATTGTCGACGACTACTCTCGATTTACATGGGTAAAATGTTTGCGATCAAAAGATGAAGCTCCAGCTTTTATTATCAACTTTTTGAAGATGATCCAAGTACGGCTTAAGGAAACCGTCCGTCGCATCAGAACAGATAATGGAACTGAGTTTGTTAATCAGACATTGCGTGAATATTATGAGAAGGTTGGCATCTCTCATGAAACATCAGTTGCACGCTCTCCACAGCAAAACGGTGTTGTTGAAAGACGAAATCGTACGCTAATTGAAGCAGCCCGCACTATGTTAATTTATGCAAAAGCTCCTTTATTTCTATGGGCCGAAGCGGTTGCCACAGCCTGTTATACCCAAAATCGTTCCATGATACGTCGTCGTCACGGTAAAACACCATACGAGCTTTTACACGACAAACCTCCCGATCTATCGTATCTTCATGTGTTTGGTGCACTCTGCTACCCAACGAATGATAGCGAGAATTTGGGCAAGTTACAACCGAAGGCTGACATTGGTATTTTCATTGGATATGCACCCACGTCAATCGTCTTTATCCTAATCAAAAAATATATCGTTTATTCTTCTTTGAGCTAGTGAATATTCACAGACACATCCCTCTTGTCTACCCGCGCATTAGTCTCTGAAAACTGCTTCCATATTTGGGGTGAGTAAACTGGTTTAGTAACTTCCATAATTAATCTCATGAAGAGACCTTTGTCAAACTCTTTAAAAGTAATCACTTTTAACTTGATTATAACCCTGCTGGAGAATAATTTTCGGTTAGTAAAAAACCTTTTTGGGTATGTTATAACAGCCCCACGACCTACGAGTGATAACAACATGGTATGTTCTGTAACTTTTTTACTTTACCACTTTGTCAAAACTAGCAAGATAAAATCAAGTGTTTTAAGACTTTTGGTGTTTATTTTGGTATGCTCGAAGCCCCACGACCCTTCAGTGATAACATCAGGTGTAGTTCTTACTTTTACCACTTTGTCAAAACTAGCAAGATAAAATCTAAGTTTTTTAAGACTTTTGTTTACCAAACTTACTTTTGAAAGTTCACTAAGAACCTCAATTTTGACAGGTGTATTTGAAGTACTAGGTTCTTTAGAGTTCTTGTCAGAACTTTATAACCAAAACTTTTGCTCTGCAGCTATTTTATTTAACTCAAAATAATTAATCGGAGTAATATTAATTTTCTCTTTTTTCATGATTGGATCATTTTGTTTTTCAACCATTTTTAATCGACTCTCTTTAGCTAAAATCAAAGTCTCTTCATCATCAACCACATAAAGAACATCATGAGTTTTAGATAGCACATTACCATCATACAAGATTGGCTTAATCCGCTAAGCTCGTTTCAGATAAAAAGAATTTTGATATCCAAGAGCTTGTTTATGTGTATTATCATAAAAAACTGGTGGCTTTGTTAACATGTGCATAGCTTGCGTAGATTAACACAACTTACAGACAATGTTTTCCAAATCTTTATTTTTGTTTTCTAAAACAATCTCTCTGTCAATAGATTTAGATTCTCTTTCTTTGAATTTTGTTTTAAAACCATTAAGGGTTGTTAATAAGGATTCTTTTTCTTGGACATGTTTAAAAAGAGCCTGTTTAAGTGTATCAATCTCCGTTTCAAATGCAGCAAACTTTATATTCTTCATTCGAATCATGTCATCCATTTGTGAATCAATAAACTTTTCACGACCACTTAAATCAACATTAAATCTTTGTTCAAGAATTTTGACTCGTTCCTTATATCTTTCAAGCTCAGCAGTTAAGGATTCATTAACAATCTTACTTTTATTATTAGCTTTATCCCAATTAGTTGCATGATTAGACATTTGTTCAAACATAGATAATATCATGGAATTTTGTTATGCAGAAGTATTAGTATTTGAACAATCGCCTGTTGCGTTTCTTCTATATATTGAGAATAAGGAATGATATTACTATCTTTCGTGATCTCATTATGTAGATAGTCGACAATGGTGTTTGTTCAGAATACTGCAATTCCTGCACACTTTGATTCATCATATCATTTTAAAAAGTGTCAGAATATGGTACCTCAAAAAGAACATCTGAATCACAACTTGAGAGATTGGCCATAAGAACTGCTTTGGCTGAAGAGATATCATCACAGTCCGAATCATAAGCATCTAGATCATCAGTCTGGAACGCTGCATTGTGTGTGATTGTCTGACAACTTGACCATCTGCAACTCCAGAGTCTGTTAGAAATGCTAATTGCTCCTCATCCAAATCTTTACCCTCAGCATGTGCTTCAACAAGCAAGACCTTTTCCTTAAACCATGTTGCATCCCTTCTCGCTTTGGCTGAGTACACTATCGAGCCATATGACCTTCCCCTCGACAATTATAGCACTTGATAACCTTTACTTGACATGATGTATTTCCCCATGAACCTGAAGCATTCCCTTGTGAACCTGAACCGGCAACATTATAACCTTGTCTTCCTTGAACTTGCTGAACAGTGACTCTACCATCTTGAACAGTGGCTTGATTCCTTGGGTTGGAAGAAGATCTGAGTTGATTGTTGGTTGAGGGATAACGTGGTGTAAACACAACTGACAAAAATGCCATTGCTTTGTTTATACAAGCAATTGGGTCATCACCAGGAAGGAATGTTGGAACAACAAGACCTGAGTCTATTTGGGGAAACTCAACTTGAGGTGGTTGTGGAATTGTTGGAGGTGGATATGCATTTTAAGGAACAGAAGGTTGAGTGTGGTTAAGATTAGTTGGATAAGTAGATGGGTATTGTTGTGGATGATGAGGTGCTTCATAAGGATTTGACTGTGGTGAAAGAGAGTAAACATGTTGAATAGAAGGTGAAAGCTGTTGTTGATACTGAGGAGTGGTGTACTGAGAATGATAGTTGTTGAAGTAAGACGATTGTGGATGATAGTCGGCAACTATGGCAAGTGGGTCTGTAAATCTTTCATGCATTAAGCAAGCTTCATTAGCGTGTGCCTTGTGTTGTTCAAGATAAGCATAAAATTGATCATAGTTCGACGTATGCAAATCTCTTACCAACTTAACATCAGTCACAAATTTACCCCATTCTGGTGGAAGGCTATTCAGAAACTTAGTATTCACTTGAACTGGTTGCATTATCATTTAAATGATATTTATGTCATTGATAAGTTGAGAAAACCGTAAGTAATATTGATGCAGTGTTTCACCTTTCACGTAAGAGAACTTATCAAACTAGTCATACAGCTTACACTCACGTTCTTGCTTTGATAATGATGTGCCTTGAATAAGTAGCTTAACTCTATCCCATATGTCTTTGGCAACTTTGTGATGATTAATAAGAGCATAGCCATCTGGTGGAAGACCTTAAAGAACAATGTTGGTAGCCTTGAGATCATAATCAGCTTGAAGCTTTTCTTTGTCGGATAATTCTTTATAAGTCTTGGGTCTAACAGTGCCATTCTCTAGTTCAACAGTAGGCCAGACAAGGGGACCGTTTTCAACTGAGTTAAGTATTATCCGTCCATGATCCTTACCTTAAATGTAGAGTTCCATACGACTTTTCCAAGACTCATCTGTGGTTTGTCAAGCATAGGAGGATGGTTGTCAGCACCGGAAACAATCATAAATTCAGTTAAGGTAGACATCTTGAAGTGATTGTAGAAAGATAAGAACATGATCGAACATGATAAAGGAGGATTGTGTTAAAGAGTTGTTGTTGAAGGTGATTAAGATTATTGTTCCACATGATTTTACAAATCTTAACTAAAATCAGAAAAACGGGTGGGGGTGGGGGGGACCAAGTTTTACACGAGATTTTATAACAAAGTAAGAAGACAAAGCCCATAGAAAATAAAAAATTTTTTTTTTTTTATTTTTTGGATTAATGTAATATTTCTCAAGGTTTATGACAATGTAATGTTTCTCAAGGATTATGTCTCAGTAATGTTTCTCAAGGATTATGTCACTGTAATGTTTCTCAGGGTTTATGTCAATGTAATGTTTCTCAAGATTTATGTCTATGTAATGTTTCACATGGTTTACGAAAATTGGACAGAGTTTCATCTTGCACAATTACGTATTTCGCTTTAGTTACCAACCTGTCATAAATCGCATGCATACATAAATCACATGCATACATAAATCGCATACATATTTTGATTGACATATTTGTCATGACCTAAGAAAAATTGAGCAGAGTTTCGTTTCCTAGAAAATACGTATTTCGCTTGAGTGTCAACCTGTCAGAAATTACACGCTTACATAAATCGCAAGCTTCAAACTTACGTAAATCGCAAGCTTCAAACTTACATAAATCGCAAGCTTCAAACTTACATAAATTGCAAGACGCAAAAAGGTATTTTTTTGAAAAAAATTACCAACAACACACCCTTTTTGACGTTTTACCTTGATTTTTCTTGTACAACTAACTATCTTAGGCCTAGATCTTGCTTAAAAACATAAACTTTAACACTTTTAAACAGAATAATTTGGCCTTTGATTTTGACGTGTATGAACCAAAAAACTTTAAAAAATGATCTAAACAAGATATAAACGCACACAAACTCACGATATCACCCCATGACGACTGATACCAATTATAGGATATCAAACATACAATCTAAAATAACTAAATAAGAAGAAAACTCTAGAGAGAGAAAGAGTGGTTGGAACACTTAGAGGGAGAAAGAAAGAAACTTGTATTATGACAAATGAACCAACCCCCTTCCCATGGCATGGAAAGGGGTATTTATACCCTTACACAACGTGGTCAACATAGGGGTATTCTAATATTGACCCGGTTAGCTTAGCTAGTTTCCAAATATTATACTACGAGCTACTTATCGATATATTAAAGCGACCAAGACTTTTTCGTATTCCTAATAGTGTAACTATCTACGTCTTGGTTTAGGAATGATAAAACACATTCCATAAATCGTCCTTCTTTTCTTTTGTCTTTATTCTAGTCCGTGTTCTACCCCGTGTCGTGACAACTTAAATACTTCGTCCGAAGTACTTTAAGCATTTTTAATTCGCGAAATGCAAATTAAAACGTCACTCCTTTAGTAAAATTTCTTGTCCAAAACACCTCAACTGGAGGCGGCCCCCATATCATGGACTGCCCACTGATTAAATTGGGAGGCCTCCATATTGATATGGGACCGCCACCAGTCGGGACTAAATGTCTGTCACCCTCATTTTGTAAAACACAAAAACAAACACTCCCTCTCTGCAGCCATTGACGAAACACGAACTCAAAACCCTCCAAACCTTAAAATCAACCACTAAAACACTAATTGGAGATCGAATCAACACCAATAATCAATCCTAACACCATAAAGATCATCAATTGCATATCATCTCATCTATTTTCTTTCAAATTTATGTTTAGGGTTCATGTTGAACAAAAATTCAAAATTGGGGATTTTCATTTTTCTTGTGTTTGTGTGCAATTAGGACTATAATAACACAATGTATAACTAATATGCTTCCCGTAGACATAGGATTTGCATAATTAAAGTGTGTTTGTCAAAAATTATATTTCACACAAAAACCCCAAATTTTATTTCAAATCACTCACGTTAGGAACACCATAAAATTGTTTTAATGCGTTGTTAATACATTCTAAAAATGTTTTTGCGTACATGCTGATGTGTGCTTAAACACACATAATTTTTATACCTAAAAATATACTAAAATGGACTAATAACCGGACTAATAACCATAAAATATGTGAAATTATATTGTAAATATGTTTGGTATGTGTTATTATGTCTTGCAGGTACAAGGGATTGAAAACAAAGTAAAAAACAGTAATTTTCGAATGAGTTTCGATGACGTTTTCACATTTATCAAGATTCAAACGAACTCGGAAAAATTCCCCGAATACTCCATTGGAAAGAGCACGAAATTACGAGTCCATTGGTACCTTTCTCACCTTTTGAACCGGTCTAAATATTCTAATATGGACCGGTCAAATTCCTTTTTGACTTTTCTTTAATAATTCTGGACTGGCCTAATTAAACCTTAAAAGAATTATTGTGCATATATATTATAGAAACACACTCCAGCTCAGTTGGAAAGGGGGTGACCCCTTGTGTGTTTCTACCTCTAGGTCACAGGTTCGAGCGTAGCTAAGGCTGGGTTGTGCTATTTAACCCACTGCCACGTCAAATGCCACGTGGATCCACTCAGGTGGTAACACGTGGCAACCCGACCCGACCCATGACCTGACACGTGGCAACTCAACAAGTCACCAGTGACGTGTCATGTGGGTCCCACTTGCTGACTCGTGTGCCACGTGGCGGCGACTCTGACATGTCATTAATGCAGGTGGTACGAGCTTGCAGAGGTGGCGGCCAATGATTGGTACGAGGGTGTAGAGGTGGCAGATCGGCTGACCAATGGGAGAGTGCCACGTGTACACGGTGACAAAAATGGGCAGCTGTCAGACGCCTGATCCGAGGCTTCTGGAAGGCAATTAATGCTCATCATTAAAGGAAGATTATTGGTGGGGAGATGCTGATGTGGCCAAATGATTGGCTGAAAATGGTTGAGTATTGCTGGCATCTTAGAGGACGCGTGAAATGACCAAATTACCCCTCCAGACCAATGGGCTATTTAATCCCTCACACATTCTCTCATTTGGCATCATCTTTCTTTTGCTACATTTTTACATTTTCACATAGTTTTAGTATATAGCTTATTTTGTAATAGTTTAGTTTTTGTAAAAGCTTTTATAGCTTATTATCTTAGCCTATTGTACTTGTCTTATTATTAATGAAGATGAATGTTTTGAAGGTTGGTGTGACTTAAGCTTATTGCTTTTTCTTATTCTCTAATCTTTCTTATCTTATCTTTCTAGCTTATATCCAAATAAGCTCAATCGAATAGCTTATTCTTGGATTATTGAGATTAGATTTTATTAGAATAGCTTAACCATAGCTTATTCGGCTTAGCTTATTTCAAATACTTTTGTGTATAAGTTTTCGAATATGCTTAATTTAGCTTATGGTCGAGAAGCTTATTCGCCTTGCTTATTTTTCAGATAATGCTAGCTTACAGCTTATACAAATAAGCTATTTCACTTTTAATTTTTAGTATTTAATTTTCAATCTAGTTTTCTATATTAATAGCTTATAGTTTTTAGCTTGTTCAACTAGCTTTTTGGTTTATTATTTTAGATCTAGTCCTTAAATATACCTAATTCTCGTTTACTTTTCGAAGTGAACATCTTAGTTTTGGGTGGATTTAGATTTATTAATAATTGATCTATTGTTTTCATTTTCGATTGAGTTTTCTATATTAATAGCTTATAGTTTTTAGTTTCATCTATAGCTTATAAGTGATATATTGTTCATATTAGCCTTGATTGTGTTTTGATGTTGATGAAACCATTCCTACATCTAAGGCGTGGAGCTTAAGGGTCTTATAAGCTAACTTTATTTTTAAAGTTTAAAGCTTTTATAGTTTTTATAAAGCTATTTAGTATATAAAGTTTACAACTTTATTAAGTAATTAGTTAAATAAAATCTAATAAAAGAAGTAAACTTTAGTGTTTTATTAGTTTATAAGATCGGGTGGTTTAGTTCATCTCCATTTCATCATACGGGTTCTACCTTCTTACCTTTTTCAATCCATAGTAGTTTAATAATTAGTTTAGAAAAAATATGTTTATGATTGTTAATTTAATTGATGCTAGTTTAGTAGTCATGATTAGTGAGTAGATTATTATATGTTTGTTAAGTAAGTTGTGACTAGAGAATTAAGTGTGAAATAAAGGGGATTGTTGATTAATAATTTTCGAATTATTTAGATTTCTTTTTGGTTATTTTGACTGGCAAAAGCCGTTAGGATAATCAAACATTAATCTAGTAATTTGTATCAGAATAAAGTATTGTTGTCAAAATAAATCAACGTTGTGAGAAAATAGTATTTTAAACGGGTACTAATTCATCAATTTAAACTCTACTTCACACTTAATGATCTTTTCGCCTCACTTGACAAGCATATCCTTTAGACATATCTTTTAGATCTTTTAGCTTAATATTCCTTAGTATTAATCTAGCTTTTATATAAAGCCAACCAAAAATATTCGATAATCAAGCATCCAATAAAAGACATCAACGTGAATTTTTATTCATTTCTCACCGTGGCACGACTCCGGAAGATTTTATTATTACTTGTCCTCAAGTAATTTTTTTATCTAATGGGAAATACTATATTATTACTCGACACGTCTACGACGTATCACATGCATAATGATCTCATGAACAAAATTCGAGATACATAATTCATATGTATTTTTCGACATGTTTGGTGAGCAAAATTAAACTAAGGAGCGTTTGGGTTAACTCTTAGGTTTTATTTTTAGAGTCGAGTTAACCGTTACTCCACATTTGTTACATATACGCACACATTAGGCACAAATTCTTGTCATCATTATAAGTTCATATTAATAAAATGTGGAATTACTTTTATTTTAGGTGACAATGCCTCGCAAAACATCGGATGACCACAAAAACACTAGAAGTTATATTCCAAAAATGTACGTTGAATACAACGAACCACTAAAATGTATTTTTGAATTCTTTGAAAATCAATACACTCACGAAGGGCGGGTAGTTGATCCGAGCTTTGACAATTTGATCTATGTTAGGTCCATGTTTAGTCATATTGGGTTTGAGTGTCTTCTCGAAATTAATGAACAAATCGTTCCTCATTTCATTCTCAGAGTTTTACAGTCAATACCGTATCAACTATGATTCGGAAGGTCAAATGTTTATCGAGTTTGTCTTTCAAAATTAAATCTTCTCCCTTTCTCTCGAAGAATTCAGTCAAATAATTTGTATTCCTTACGAAGGTGAATGTTCCTTTTCTGATAAGTGGTCACTTGACGACTTGCCATATAGTGTTCCAACGGGTGATCCTTATCAAACTAATCCTCCTTCTCCCGATGACATCAAACTCCTTGTTCAAATCGAACGACAGGATGTTGTCACTCGCATCCGTCATGATCAAGAGATTATTGTTGAGGACAATCAAATCTTGACTCGTGAAATCACCAATGTTATGAAGACATGGGTCAACATAATTCCGGAAAATGTCTTTTGTTTGGTGGGCAATCAGGATCATGTCCCCGCGTGTATGTGTCATATGCTTTTTTGTATTGCTACCTCCACACACTACAATCTTGCTTACTTCATTGCTAAACAAATGGAGTTTGTCACCAAACAATCTCGGTTAATCCTACCATATGGTATGTTATTAACTCGCATGTTTCATCATGTCATATCCGAAAACCCTGAGGTGTTAAACCCTTTTTATATCTAGTACGATCATGTCATTTATCCTCTTGCCGCTCAACAAGAGCGAAAGACTCAAAAGGATTATGGCACGAGAAGAGGTCGGTCTTCCACTTCTTCCTTATCCGCCTTCGGTCAACCATCCTCCTCTCATCCCAACGATGATGATAATGATGGAAATGACAAAAGGACCTCGCATGAAACACTCCTTCCCCCACTCTTTTTGTTAATTCATTAACAAATGAGGTTCCTTGAGTCTTTGAAAACCTACCAAATGTTGACCGAGAGATGGAACCATTTTACACTCGTCAAACCGAAATCCTCAGCCGTCAAGTTCAATTGCGAGATGAGCAACGTGGTGGGCTACTGTCAATCGGGAAGGGAATTAAGAACCTATGGAGGAATATGAAGAAATGAGAAATTTGGCTAATTGCTATAATATATATTTATATTTACTACTTTGTTATGTTTATAAGTACTTACTCTTATTATCTATGCTTAGGAACTTTAACTTATGCTATTTGGTAGGATTTTAGAAGTTAATTTGGGCAACGTAATT
>BQNB010087654.1:0-11479 GCA_026074375.1 Tanacetum coccineum | reverse complement strand
ACACGTAATCAATATAAAATATACACTTGCGTCCAATTTATAAAACAAAGCATGTTTCCACCCTAAAGTTATAAATCATTGAAATCGTAAAAATGTGGGGCTATGAACTCACCTTGAGTTACTGATAATCCAAATATCACAGATAATGCGTCACGCAAATCGTTAGATGCAACCTATTTAAATTAAGGTCGTATAAGTGCTAAGCATGGTAATTAACATCTACCATATACAATTCTACATAGCTAGATCACCATCTAATTATTTTGGTAAAATTGTGTTTAATAAGTTAAAACGTTTATAATTACTGTTTTAGTAAAACTGGCGTAACTTTCGCGTTTCAAGTCCGTTTGAGGTGTTTCTCGCGCTCACGTTTTCGTATTAAGTCGAGTTATCAAAATTTGACATTTTAAATTTTGGACCTACAGGTAAACAGTAACTTTTACTGTTCACACCAGATCATAAGTTTACTTATATAGTTTTTGTTGTCGTAAAACCCGTAAATGTCGTATTTTATTCGTTATAGCTCCGTTTTTAACGATTCTTTTGTGCAAGTTCTCGTAATTGAAAGTTCTATTGATTTATGTGGTTTAAAAAAATAAAAGTTTCTATCATGAATAGTAACTTTTATAAAAATAGTTTTATAAAAGTATTAATTTTCGTAAACTCGCGAAATTCATAACTCATTCGTTATTAATTGAAAATTTTCGTTTCTTATCATTATGGAATCCTAAAAATATGTGTAATCTGTTACAAATACTAAACTTGTTGTTTTATATAATTTTTATAAATTGTTTTATAAAAATTCTTTTATAAATCCGTTTATTTATCGTATAACTTGTTTTTAACGTAACTTTTTCGTTATTTATCCGTTTGACAAGTTTCTTACCTTTTCGGAATCGTCGTGAGTCGTACTATTTTATAAAAACATAAAATAGATAGGTAAAAATTCGGATTTTGGACAGAATGTTGGAGTTAGTTTGTTAGGTCCATTTTTAACCTTTGTTTCCATTCTTTACCATTTTTGTATTTCACCACAAGTCTCATAAATCATGTGTGTTATAAATCATACATATATTAAGAGTCCATTGTCCATAGCTTTCCTTCAAAGTCCTCATGTGTCCAAGTTGTATAAGTCTTTCATATTACTTATAAAACATAACTTTCTTATTTACCATAAATCACTAGTTTTACATATGACTATTTTTATATAATAACCATTAGTATACAAGTCTTCTCATCTTGTTATAACCTTATTTTAATGATCATATAACATTAATATAAGTCCATAATTAACCTTAACATGTCATTTGTATTTCTTTTACTAGAAACATATTAAGAAACTTTTATAAACCCTAATTAACACATGATCATTTTTACACCAAAACAACATGGTACATACTTTTCTCATCCTTTTTAGCATGATATAAGTAACATCACAACATATATAAAAGTATACAAAATGATCATTTCAAGTAAAAACTTCATTTTCATGATAAAATCCTAAATGGTGATTTAAGCTAAAATAGAACTTAACATATGCATAAAAATGAATATTGTAAGAACATGAAGGGTTCTAGTTGACCTTATGATGTATGATGATGATGATAATCAAGTGCTAAACCCTTGTTTAGACTTAAAATCGAAGCTTGCACCAAAGAAAACCCTTGTTTTCTTAAATAAACCCTAGCTTCCTTTTACTTGATAATCACTTGAATATGGTTAGCCAATGCTTGGGATCACCTTAGAATATCTTAGGATGGATGTGTGTAGGAGTGTATGGGTTGTATAAAATTTAGTATGGATTTGGTTGGGGCTTGGTGGTATGCCGTAGCATATAGAGATGTAGAGGGGAGGGTTTTTGTTGATTTTCTTGCTAAGTGTTCATGTGTATGTGTATCTCTCTAGTTACTTGCACCTTATATGTGAAGTCTTGGTCAAAAATTACCAATAGTGTTCAACAAAACACCTAGAGGGTTTTAGGGATTCTTGTCTTTGTGTCTTGAGTCAAAGTAACATACTAGCTAGGTATTAATGGGTCTTATGTTGTACAAAGACCTAGTTGTAAAGAAAATGTGTTCTTTGACTCCCATTGTTGTTGTTGCCATGTGAAATGAGGGGGGGTATTCTAGAAACTTTTTTTTATGTATTGGGTATAAATGTGGGTATTTGTTGAAGCGTAGAAAAGTTTTGGTGGTTCCGGGTATGCCTAAACGCATTTTATTGCGAAACGTAATCACTTTACGCAACCAATAAAAATAACATGAACAAAGTTAATAATTATCCTTAAAATAATTACTTAACCCTTGCTTGATGTAAACATTTAATTGTTTGATGCCCGTTTACATTGGACGCTAATTTTTAGCCTACGCGATTTAGCTTAACGTTTATGATTTAAAACAAACGCGTACAATACAAAAGGTACATAATAGATTTATCGACGTCGTCAATGACTTGAAAACACATGGTGTTATATAAATGGTAACTTAGGATTACACATAATGTTTTGTCTTCCTTGGTTAAGTGCTCAGACCGTGGACTGCCAACATATAGGTAAAAAATGGACATAAGTAGGTAAAGCCTCGATGAGCTAGGTTTTGATATTCACCAATGTCATATCCTAGATAGATTATAATCAACGGTGTATGCTTTATGCGGGTTTGGTTAATTGTGGCATGATTAACTGAAAAACAAACCTAGAGTTTAGGGAGATGACCCACCTAAGCTTGGGAATGATATAACACCGACGAAGTAATACAATCATTACACCAATAAACAATTCCATCATTTTATTAGATTAAAATGGCTAATATGTTTTCCTACATTAGTGCTTGACCACTTCTTTATCGTTTGTTTATCTGCTTGTGTATGTTCTTTGTCATCTTAGTTTAGATTAAACTAAAAACTCGTGCCAGTCTCTGATAAAGATTAAATAATCATACAAAATACTACACAAGAAATTTTTAGAGAGAGAGTAAAGAGAGAGAGAGAGAGGTGGTTCGCCTCTTTTAGAGAGAGAGGGAGAGGCTTAGGTGAGAGAGAAGAAGGAGGGGTGAGAAAAGAAAGAAATATTAGATATAAAGAAAGAAATCACCACCGTTAACTCTTTCCTAAGCCCTCCTTTTATAGGATGGAATGAGGGACTTGGAAGTAATTAAGGATATTACATTTTGTAGTATAGTCCTTCCCTATTTGCACTAGTTAATCCTTATTCTATTAAACTTAAATAAATCGCCATGTAATCAACCCTTTTCTGTGTTTCTAACAATCTCTCCCTAAGGTATGGGGATTAATAGTCTTAAGTCATCCTCCCACATACTCCTCAAGACTCCTGAGCTGCTCTTTATGCCTGAGTATCTCGTCAATCTTCTTCAACATATCTCTTGAACTCTTGACATCATAGTCGGTCTAGTCTCTTCCCTTCAACCTTTTGTTGCCGCTGTCCAGCTTGTTCTTTGACAACATGTCAATCAAATTTTCCTGAATCTTCACAAGTGTACCATCACTGAACTTCTTCACTTCACTTAGCTTCATGAGGGATTTTATGTTGTATTGGTTAAGATATACGACCCCCTTATGCATTGCAGTCATCTTGAATGGTATCCTTTGGTTGATTCCTTTGAAGAACATTGTGGGTTTGGTGAGGTTGTGAGTTCTTTGATAGCTTTCCACTCCAAGTTAAATATCTTCTACCATGTTCTTGATCACGGTTCTTTTGATGAACATGAGAAGAGCATTATTGAAGTATTTCACAAATTCCAATGGGAGATGGTGTAGCTTATCTTAGACTTGGAGCAAGTATATGTCTTCAACATCGTTCACACTAAGTCTAGGTAGATCTACATAGCTGAATTCATACTCTTTATCATCGGATCTCCTAACTACAATTGATGTTAGAAAATCATAACCTTATTTCTTCTTGACATCTATATGAACAACTTATTTGATCCTTAAGTCTGAAAAGACGTTTCCTTTGGTTACGACACTCATTCCTGCTTTGAAGAAATCAATTATATTCTCTTCTCAATGGTGTATACCATTAAGAGCTTCAAAGTGATAGCGACGAACTTCTTTGCTTCATCTTTCAGGGATCCTATCCTCAATACCTTCTTTGTAGTATCTCCTAGCATAATGCTTAGTGATAGAAGTAGTGTACTTCTCTTCTATGCTGAGATCCACAAGGTAAGTGTAGTCGTTGTTGTAGAAGCAAGGATGTGGTTTTATACTTTTCGACATGTGTCATTCAAATGATCTAGGTTTAGAGACATCACCTTCATCATTGTTCCACTAAGCTTCTGATAACACTGCTGCTTTGAGTTGACTAACATGGTATTTGAGTTCCACATCATTGTTGTACTGTACCTTTAGTCGTTCTAATCCTGTCTGCACCTCGAGATCTGCTATTGAAAAGCATCGTCCTTCTAGGATCAGTTCTTTAAACATCTATGTATGGCGACAGTTGATGGTCAAGAATATGATTTTCATATCCTATTAAATGTCTATTTCCAGAATATAAATCAACCATAGGCATGTCGTTCTCCTTTTAGCTAACCCCGACTTCTTTGGAAAGCATTCTGGTTTTGAGTGTTTTTGGATAAGAATATCTGCTTGGTCCAGGGGTTGCAAGGCAGGTGTATCATCTTGTACTATAACCACGAGAGATCTATTTTGCCTTGATGATCTAGAAGAAGGTTCGCCAACATCCTTTCGACGTTTCTTTTTGTTCTCCCCCTCACGATTATTAGGAGGATCCTGATTATCGTAAGCCCTTTTGTGAAAGATGATTGTACCAGCTTGCATTTGAGTGCTTATTAGATCGAGGAAATGATGGGTCATAAGGGTATCATAGAGTTGTTGATTGAGGTGTATGATGTCATTTGACTGTTTAAGTGAATTCGTTTCAACAACTTTAACTTTAAGTCATTATCTGAGAGATCAAAGTGGAAGGTGAATGATTAGTACAGATATTGATATTTGGTTGGTTTTCATTACTTCGAGTACATAGGTGTTAAGAGGCAGAGGCTTAACATAATTTGCAATGGCATCTGGGATATGAGTAGGTAGAAGCTTTTTGATTTTGTCATAACTTTTGCTTGGACAGCTTTTTCAAATGCTTTAGAAACATTAAAATTTATGAGAGCTTCCAGCTTCTGATCGTATTCTCTGAATTTATGTGCGACTGCCTTCTTGAAGTTGATTTTCCTCATATTCTTTTTCGCCTTTTTTTGCATCATCTTTCTTTGCATTGGGCGTTGTAGGGAGTTTGGTTGCGGAGTTTGTTATATGGATAGGGAATTTTCCTTTGCTGTTAAGATGTATATGATGACATGTGCTCTCAGTCGAGAGAATTTCCTACATTAAAGTTTTTGTTGCTAGAACATCTACATGTATACGAAGTGGTACTTCGGATGCACCTGATATATACTTGATAGCTCATGATTTTCCCTCTGGTTATGCACCAGTCTGCGTTGTGTAAGATCACTCTAGGTTATGCACCATTGAGGTTGTTTGAGCATCAGTATGCACTAGATGACTCATAAAATTCGTCAATTCATTTGCAGGTGTTTCATCTAGCAAGGTCTGAATGAAGTCTAGCGAGGAACTTGTAACCGTCGGACTGAGGTAGGTTGAATTGGGTGTTGTAGTAGACTTGTTATGCATGGACACTCTATACCTTACAGCATCATCATCTCTATGTGGAT
This sequence comes from Tanacetum coccineum, assembly GCA_026074375.1. NCBI lineage: Eukaryota > Viridiplantae > Streptophyta > Magnoliopsida > Asterales > Asteraceae > Tanacetum > Tanacetum coccineum. The sequence continues at coordinate 5,780 of BQNB010087654.1, read as the reverse complement.
TATCATTAGATAAGTCCATATCAGATTCGTCAGCATCATCAGTTTCATTTGCACTTCCATCTGGTTTGTTTGAACTGGAGGAGTAGAGTGTTGCATCACTATCAGTATTTGATGAAGAATAGTATTTGTTTTGAGCAGCACTCGATCCATCTCCAACTTGTTGCTTCTTTTGCCTTTAACTCTTAAGTCTGCTTACTTTTGATCCTTTCTGTAAGTCTAACAATGTCTAAACTGCTGGATCTTCAACTGCAGGACCTTTGAGTTTCTATCCCCACTCATTGTACATATCTGCAATGGCTTCGTTCGTTTGGTTGTCAAGTGTTAATTGACTCCTTTGACGTCATTGAGAGTGCGGTTCTTGAATACTGATGGAGTTTGCAAGTTCACCTACAACTGCTTCTTCAGCGATAGTGATTTGTCGTCATGTAGGTGTTATTTATGTATCAAGTTTTAATATTTATATTTAGATGACAAACCTAAAACAACACTTTAACGGGAAGTGTACCCGATCAAGATGAATTTTTGCGGTAAGTAGGGTGTCGAACACTAAGAGTGAAACATTAATCCTATATTCTATCAGTATTTTAATTAGTTCTAATTGGTCTATTTACTGGTTAAACATATGCTATATACGTTGTCTAATAATATGGGGGGGTTTTCAGCCTGAGAGACTAGCACAGGTTTGGTGGTGACAAATATCAATTCAATACACAATAAATATAAAAGAAGAAAATCAGAAGATAGAAAAGCGATACAAGCCAAATGATAGAAAACTACATTAGCCATATTAAATCCGGTTTAATGTTAGTTTGTTTGTTTTAGTGCAATGATTTACTTATCTTGAAGTGGTATATCATTCTTAAGACTCAGGCGGGACATCATCCTAAGACCTAGACACGATTAATCCTGTCACAATTAACGCATCCACATAAAGCATCCTTTAGTTTAATTAAAATCAATCTTAAGGAATCAAAGCAGTGGTGATCCTGTTAAAACCCTAGCCCAACGGGACTTTACCCACTTATTTCTTGACGGTGTATTATATACTAGTAGTCTACTATTCAAATCTTTATCAGTTAATTAAGAGCATGATTGCTGAAACATAAACGGGTCACCTACCGGTCTAACTAAGCTCATAATTCAAAGACAAAGACAGAACGTTATTTGTGATCCTATTGGTCCAGTAATATAAAACATGATATGGAGAGCTATCCAATTATCTATATTACATTTTAAGGTATCACTAGCCCCATTGAATGATCAAAGGCCTGCATATTCAAACACATAAACAAGTATGAGGTGATAAACATAATAAAACAATCAACGATAAATTAAGAAATCGATTTTAAAACAAACCAAACATTGAACTTTCATTAAGATGGCTAATACCCGAGGGTATTAGCCCACAACCATTGTAATTATACAAGCGTAATCAAACAATGAAAATCAAACGATTAAGAGAGTAAAAATTACACGATGTATTCTATGGATTCGTGATCAATGCTTGACCTTGGTGGCTGATCTTCTCTTCTAAAATTCGTCTTTAATGAGTATGGTATATAGAATATGATATTGCACACTGAAAACTCATTTTTGAGTCTTCTATTTATAGTGTCTGAAAAAGACTCGATACGTCATATCTGGCTAGGTCGATATGGCATATAGGGCTGGATTCCTTGGAGTACGAGCGACGTTCTTAATCAATCAGTGATATCTTTCCCAATTTAGTTTATTTACTGTATCTTCGAATAGTTATCATCATGGATACGGTGTATGTAAACAGAAGGGATACGCCGTATTGGGAATTGGTCCAACGTGTTTTCTTGTGAAGTCTTGGTGCTGATACTCCGTATCTCTTTTGTTAGATACATCGTATTGGTCAGAAATTAGTATTCTTCAAATGTCTTTGTTTTAGCTCCAAATTATGCGCCTTTTAGCATGTCTTTACAAAACACTCCTGAATTACTGCATTTATAAACTTTAAAGCAATTAAGTACCAAATAATGCAATAACTATATAAAAGTGGGAAAACAGATGGGATAAATGATATAATAAAGTGACGTTATTTGATGTCATCTAATATCCCCCCACTTGAATCCTACTTGTCCTCAAGTTGACTTTAGAAAAGTTTTAGTTTATGAAAATGTGTCCCAACCGAAGTTGAGGAGTTTTCGTTTAAGCATCGTTTTGTCCTAATCACCGGTACATAACCAAGCTCCTCATGAAATATGGAAATGAAAACACTCAGATCACTCAACTAATCTAGGGTGTAACATTTAATTGGTATGCACAATTGCTCGGTCATGATTAGTTTTCTATCATAGGCTTGGCAAGGATACACATCTCCACCGCTAAAGCCAAAGAGAAACAAGTCAAAAGATAAATTGGGTTAAGTAGGCTTAGGGTTGATCATTTAAAGGTCTTTCACCCTAAGTACCACACCAACAAGGCAGTTGCATCGTACATACACGACCGTAACAAAGGAATAGATACATACAATCCGATTACATCCCTGTTCATGTTTAACCAGCGGTTAGGACGAAGAACGATATAGGGTAGGGAGCTTCTAACTTTCACCGAAAGTCATCATCCAACAAGTCAGCTGAGACATGTATACATGGCCGTAACGACGGAATAGACATGCATTCTCGTACAAGTCCTCATTCGAGTAGACATTAAGGCTAGTTGCTAGGAAAAGGAAGTAAAATGGGTGTTAGAACAAAATTTCACGAAACAAATAGATTAAGCCTACAAATAAGGTACAGTTGCTAGTAACTTTCCTCTGACCATTCCATGACAAAGACTCGATCATATAGACAAACGCCTCGATCAAAGAAATGACAAAGACAACCTAAGTTGGCATTCCCATAATGGTCAACTTCCCTTACATCCCGCTCTTTACATACTTTTACAGAATAAGTGGTGATATCGGCCACTTTTTACAAGACTTTACATCGTTGATTTTTGTAACGTATCAACGAATAATTGATCCTTCCAAGTAATTCCTTCGGTATAGACTTTTTTTGAACTGACTATTTTTCATCCTTCTCTTTTTTTTGCAATACATCATAAATCTCGATTTTATTTCACTGTCTTCACTATCATAATTCGTCCGGATAATCTTTTACTTGTAACACTTCTTCTTCGAACATGATTCATAATCACGAAAGTAGCGAAACTTACGAGCTACATATTTTTCCCATTGCATTGTGCAATTTCCCGACCATTATAGAGATAGAAAAATTTTACTTTAACACAGGAAATACAAACTTTACATGAAAGCAACTAGAAACTTTGATTAAAATAGGCTTAATCTACACGGTAGGCTAAGGTGCAAAGGTGTAAGGAAACATATAACATGGTGTAGAAAAAGAAAAGAATGTCTCAACAAGTTGTTCTAGGGAATCTTACTCTAAAAATAAGAGTAAACAAATGGTTACACGGAGTTTAACTAACCAGTGTAGTTAGTTAATTTTACGACATGTAGGCTATTTGGTTTAATCCTAGAAATTTATCAGTTGAACATGTTCCTCCATCTAAATCCACGGTACTAATCATTACAGTCTCGAGTGATATACCAAGCCAAGTTCTAAAGTCCACTACATCACCAGCACACTCATAATTTTATGGAATTTTTAGTAAACATTTGACACGGAATAGGCTAAATTCTCACAATATGTATCAAGGGTTATAGTGCGCTAGGTAATGCAACTAGTGATTTTTACAAAAGTCGTGCTAAAATTTTTTAAATTTGGCCTATCTTTAAGTACATAGCATGTTATTTTGTAAAAAGGAAGACAAGTACGTTCTAATTCTCCATCCCCATACATAAATTATACAACGTCCTCATTGTATAAATGAAAAAAAGGAAATAGAATTAGAATGGGGAACTCCCCTGATATTTACTCGTTAGATTCTCTAATTTGGGTATATGAGCAAGAATGTGTTGAACAACCGTCTTAAGATTTAAAGACTCCAACACTTTGAGATTTCTAGATTTATAAATACTCCACCAATGTTGTCGTTATCGTTTAGAAGGTCCTGTATCAATAAGAAAACAAGTGCAACTCTATCTCCGGTGTATTCCTTTGGTTAGACTTGAAATAATAAGCTAAAACTATACAGGAAGTCAATACGCCATATCCATACCCCAGGATACGCCGTATTGTTACTTGTATACATTGTATTCATTTAAAGAATACATCGTATAGACTATGCTAAAAATAAAGACTGGATAACGTCCAGAAGGTCAATACGCCGTATCCATGTGGTTTGGATACGCCGTATAAAAAGTCTGGGAAGACAGGCTCGATAAGAAAATTTGAAGATATATTCCGGGTTGTCTTCCGGCAAGCACTTTTGTTTACAGAAAAGTCTTTAAGTTAGACTTGCCCTAAATTAATCCCATCTGTATAAAACAACTTAGGCTCGAACGAGATGCCAAATGGCACATACAAATTCTTTAAAAGTATCCCGTTGTTAAGATAATTACAAGACATGATATTAACATTTAGCTTCTTGATAAAAGTTTTAGTTTTGAAAAATTTATTAGATGTATCATGAATTGTTTTCGAAAGCTTATTTGACCCTTGTGCATTGACATTTATTACATCAGGTATTGGTGTGACAGACATATCCCTCGAAGGTCGCTCAATATCGATTTTATTATTGTTGTCCGTATCTAATTTTAAATCATCATGATAAATTACGTTAAAAGTAATAAATCATTAAAGTATAAAACATTTTGTTCCTCTTCATCACATTCAGACAATGATGTTTCATGTAACACCCCCAAAATAGGCCACAGCGGAATATGATGTTCCGGGGGTATTACTTCATAGATCAATAGCACAAGATATGAGAACGACCATTATAAGGGTCGTTTGTTGAAAACAGAACAAAGGATTTAATAAATGGTTTGTTACAAAGCTCATAGGCTTAACTTGTTTAACTTGATAATGTAAAGATTTCACCACATAACAATATCCCAAAATGTAATGCACGTAAATCTTTATAATAATAGGACTTTAAAAGATGACCAATCAATGTATCCTTGACTTGTACCTTATTGACCTGAGAAGACATGTTTAAACTGTCAAAAAGAATGTTGGTGAATTTATAGGTTTATAAATTTAACGAAGCGGATAGCAAGATTTTCCTGTAATAAAACAACGAATACAATATCATAAAATGTATTACGAAATGCACTAAGCTCATGACACTGAAGCTAAACAATGTATGTATATCAAATACATATAAATGACTTTGCCCAATGTAGATGTTTAACCCGTAACATCTATGATCTCAAATGGTATACATTCGTCGTTTCTGGCCAACCGGTAAACTAGCAAGTGCTACTTGCCCGAATGGGGATGTTAATCCCAAATAGATCTATTCATAACATTCGCGCTCACATAATGCAATCAACACATACATACATGCAATTAACAGTTCATGATGAAGGGCATAGTGGGTTATAGCTACTTAGGCAAACTCGTAATATTTGAATTAAAATGTACTTACATCTACTTTGTAAAACAAACATAATCTCATCCTTGAGATTTGATAAATGATTAAAAAGTATAAAATGGGGACTATAAACTCACATCAAGTAATGATAAAGGAATAGCAAGGTAGTGGCATGAAAAATGATAGATAAACCCCGACAAGTGTGTGTTTCATCTCCACCCAAGCCCTCTTTTTATACTTCTAGGATGACCAGGGGCTTTAAATGCTTTTCTTGGAGCTAAAGTTCCATCATATGCTAGAGAGAAGGATCT
>BQNB010087653.1:6988-27869 GCA_026074375.1 Tanacetum coccineum | reverse complement strand
GTCACTTCGAGAAAAATGTTCGGTTATCAGAGTGACGGAAACTTCTTTGAAATTCTTTGACTTTAATGCTTCATCACAATCGAAACCAAAATCATTGAAAAGTTCAATCAAAGTGTTTGATATAAATATCAAAAGATTTACACTTTGAGAGTTTTTCATCATCACTAAAATCTCCCCCTTAACATGTGCACCGTAATCGTAGTACATGCTAAGTGTTGGAGTGCATTGAGTCCATTTTATATGATCACATGTCAATACAATTTAGATTCAGTTTAATCACATTTTCTCCCCTTATCCAAAATGTTAATCCCTTGATATTTTGGATATCAATTGATTAAACGTTCAGGGACAAAATGTTACATAATCACTATAAGGAACATTTTAATGCTCCCCCTCAAGTTTTGAGGGTATATAAGACTGTGCTGAGTACAATATTTTGAAAATTTTTGAATTTACTAAGAAATTCTTGAAAATTTTATACTCGAGCACACCTTATTTTCACCATAAGTCTACACTACATATATACAAATTCACAAGTTTATGATATACGAAATGACCTTTGAGATATGAACACAATATGACGAAGTCATATTGTTCTTTGCAGCAGTCTGAGGTCAGTTCTGTAAAGTCTACCGCCAACAAATTTCTCTAAACTCCTCATCATCCTCCTTTCCTTTAGCAGCTTGTTGATGTCGTTGATCATGAAATAAGATCTTTTTTTTTCCAATGTGCTCCATCTTCTCTTCGGCAAGTACTATGTGTTGATATTCTTGGTAATGTCTTCAAGCGAAGAAAGAAGCCTGGTTAACGTGCCATCACTGAACTTGTACAGTTCATCGGAGCGCATCAATCTGTTCCTCTTGAATTCGTCGACATAAATGAATCCTTGAGGGTCTTTGTATGGAGTGTACGTGTGCCTTTTTCTGAGATCTGGTCTTGTAGTATCAGGCTTGGTGACGTTGATCTGTTTTTGATAACTTTCAACTCCAAGTTGAAGATCTTTGACTCGTTTTTGAATAACCAGACTTCTGGTGAACATTCTTAGTGCTATTGCGAAGTCAGCAACATCATCCCCTGATAGATTTGTGAGCCAATTCTGAACCACAAGAAGTAACATATCCTCGATATCATTGATCCGAACTCGTGGAAAGTGACCTTCCTTGAATATGTATAATGCGTTATCAACTCTTCTCACTACAATCTCTTCCAAGTACCCGTATCTATGTTTCCTCATTACCTTGATATGAGTGACTACCAGAATCCAGAATACGCTTTGTTGAATATACATCTCCTCTTGATTGCTTGCCTCGTACAAAAGTATAGAAGGACTTACGTTGGTCTCTCTAATGTGAAATATCCCATAAAGCATACTTATCATAAGAAACCTTAACAGGACTCCATATGTTTGGAACCATGTCTTCAAAGCCTGGTATATCATATTTCGCGCCTTTGACTTAGTAGTAAACGTCGTGTATTGTAACACCCCCATTTTTACAATATAACAGCGGAAGATAATCTGGGGTATTACTTCATGGAATGAACTTGAGCCTTTATCTTTTGAACTTTAAGTTCTTGAGATCCTTAATCTTGCATCATTTCCTGACGTAATCATCTTGATTTGACTTTCTGAACATACTTGTGCTCTTGAGACCCGACATACTCATACTTATTGCATTCTTCTTTGACTTATATGAACATAAGGCTAACAATTTCCTCAAAATGTGATTCTTGATTTGACTTTTAAAATCTTTGAGAAGTTAGTAATCAACAATCTTGATTGCTGAATGATTGCTTTGAAAGCTTGATAATGAGTATTGCCGTAATGGAATCTGACTAATTACTATTGCTGGACATGATTGCAACACCAGAGCATTGAAATCTGCATTTAAAAGTTAGTAATAACCAACAATATAGGACGAAAGTGTCCTTTTGTCACTTTCTTCGAATAACGGTTGCAATTAACCACCGGTTCCCCCGTTTAATCAGTTATAAATTACTTGCCTGTGATCCAGATAAAATTCATATGAATCTTCTTGACAGGGTTTCGCAGCTGTACTAGCCGTTCTCGTTACTGGGAGCATCTCAAAGCAGACAACACGGTAAGAGTGAAAACCATATGTTATCTATTTTTCCTAAATTAAGCCTTCAATTCATTTTTACTGGAACAAGTTGATTCACATAGAATTCACACGCATCGTTTCTTGTCCAAGTTGACCAGTTGATTCATATAGAATCTGCAACCCGCCTCACCTACCAAGACTTGTTTTGATGTTGGCCATGTAGGATTTTTCATCTTCATTTGAATACTTTAAGTATCCACTTTGGATGTTCTGGCAAGATCTTTAAAAGGATAATGCGTTAAGGACTCTTTGTTCAACTTGTAAACTTTATGTGTTCAACAAGTGTATTATTTACAAATGGTTCTTAATGAGATTTATTATTTATCTCTTGGCCTAAGACCGATTTTGTGTAATTTGTGTATTAGTAATCGGAGGCTGGAGCAGACTGCCACCTATTTAATATTAACAATCTTAGAGTGAGATGTCAATAGATAACGTGTGTATCTCCGTGACAAATGAGACAAGTTTCTTTTGAGAGAAACCCAAATGGATGGGAAGGGTTGTGCATTGCATTACAGAGTCCCTTGATTCGTCTTCAATATCAACAATCATCTTTGTGATTTTGATAGATTATGTATTGACCCGTTTCTGCTAAGAGTTGTGTGAGAGGACTTCTTCTTTTCACCCATTATCCATACATTTTCTTTTCATTCTTATTCTTCAAGAAACCCCTTCAATGCTTACCAAGACGTCATCACTAACACCTTGTTGTATTGTTTCTAGTGTTACTACAATCTTAGTCCGGCATTCTTCCCTTATAAACTCCCTTCTTCTCCAATCATACCTAAGGACTGCTATTTCTAACTATAGATTGTCCTTGGGTAGATCCCCTAGGTTCTAGTTGGATCATAGGACTTATACCTAATCTTAACCACCTTATGACTTCATCGACTTCGTGAGATTAGTTGGTTGTTGGGTATAAAGATCGAACCATAAAACCATTTTCTGACATTGTTATTTTCAAATACCCCCCCTACACATGTGCTTTGAGATTTGAAATTGTTTAGCACATGAAGGAAAGAGTTGCACTTAGAGTCTTAAAGATCACGTTTGTCTATAACATATTTTAATCACATTTTCTCCCCTTATTTTAAATAATAAAACACCTAGTATTTGAAATACCAATTGATTAAAATTTGACATGAAAAATTCCATGGGGAGAAAGATTATACCATGATATTGCATAAATTCTTTGGAACATGAACTAGCTCCCCCTCAATTTTACATATGTTTGACACCAAAATAAAACGATACCAAGTTGTAAAATGAATATAAAATTAAGGGTTAGCATCGGTGAGCACACAATTTTGAAAGAGTATGAGTTGACATTGAAGAATTCTTAAAAAAAATTATGCTCAACCACTGAATCATCTTATAACATCTAATCTATTGAGTAGACATTATTATTTCAAATTTGTTATTAAGATTAGTTTAAATGTTTTGAATACCCAAAGCATTTAAGAAGATATCCAAAACATTAAAGCATTGTTTTTTTCGAAAAACTCCCCTCATAAGATTGAGCCATAATAACATGACATTGTAAGTATCCTCGCGCACTTTGAATTTATTTGAGGAAGGGAGTGTTGAACACACAATTTTAACAAATAATACTTTTATGGAAAAATACCACAAATTAGATTGTAGACAAATTTGACTTTGAAGTTATTTTTGAAAATTTGTGTTCAAAAACGGTTTTAAAACACAATATAAGACTTCTCTTCTATTTTAGATAAAGCGCATTGAAGCGTAACACTTCCCTAATATATTCGGGACCCGGAGTTTGCACTGAGATTGTACATAAGTCTTTATAGAGAAAAGTTAGAAATGACATGTTTTGAAAGCATTTTGAAACTCTTGCTGGGGGGGGGAACTTCATTACTTGCCCGTGTCCGAGTTAACAACATTTCTAGGTACGTAAATGTTATCAATTCCAAGAGACATGTCAAGAAGATTCTTTTTGGTATTTTTGAAATGTTTTGATTTTTTCTTTTGTTTTTCTGGATTTTATATTTTTGTATTTTCTTTTTGTTAATTTTATATTTTTGTATTTTTTTTAATTTTATATTTTTGTATTTTTTTCCATAGATATTTACAAGTTCGATGTTTGATAGATCAAGCAGATTCGTTTGCCAGAACCTCCAGTTCTTCTGGAGTCAAACATCTCATACCGAGTTGTCTGACGAGATACTTAAACCTATCTTCGGATAAGGCTTTAGTAGACAAGTCAGCTAACTGGTATTCAGTTCCGACAAAGAATAATTCAACAATACCCTTTTCAATATGTTCCTTAATGAAGTGATATCTGACATCAATGTGCTTGGTACGGGAATGCTGGACTGGATTGCACGAGATGGCTATGGCTGCCTTTGAGTCACAATACATAGGTATTTTATCAAAGTGAAAGACATAATCTGTGAGCTGAGTTCTTAGCCATAGAACTTGAGCACAACACGCAGATAAAGACACATACTCGGCTTCTGCTGAAGGCATTGAAGTGCAGTCCTGCTTTTTAGACGACCAACTGACTAACTTGTCACCACCTAGAAATTGTATGCCACCAGATGTACTCTTACGAGAATCGAGACATCCCGCATGATCCGAATCTGAAAAAGTAGTTAGTTCGAAACCGGTGTCTTTCGGATACCAAAGTCCCATGTTAATGGTATCTTTAAGGTACCAAAAGATCCGTTTAACTGCAGTGAGATGTTTCTCAGTCGGTTTCGCTTGATAGCGAGCACAATAACATGTTGCATGTACAATATCTGGTCTACTTGCTGTTAGGTACATGAGTGCTCCGACCATACTATGATATTTCGTTTGGTCAACCGGAGTACCACTCAAGTCAGCATCTAGGTGTTTTGTAGCCATAGGAGTACCAATGCTATCACATGATGTCATACCATGCTTTTTAAGTATCTCTTGAGCATACTTAGCTTGGTTTATAAAGATACCACAAGGGGATTAGTGGATCTGAATTCCTAAAGAATTTCAGCTCCCCATCATAGACATATCAAACTTGTTGTGCATTAGTTTTTCAAATCGTTTTGAAAGTTTTAGGTTCGTAGAACCAAAAATAATGTCATCAACGTAAATTTGCACCAGCAATAGTCTATTCACCCATTTAGTTACAATGAAGAGTTGGATCAATATAACCTTTTGAGAATCCTTTGTATAACCAGAAAGTTGGAGAGTTTCATCATACCATGCTCTTGGTGCCTTGTTTGAACCCGGGGGGTGGGGGAGATAACTGCTTTCTTGAGACGGTAAAACTTTGGTCAGAGAATGATATGGGTCAACAAATCCACGGCTGGTTTACGTACACGTCTTCCTTAGAGAACCGTCAAGGAAATGTTGTTTTATAAAACGTCCCATCGGGATATAAGGTAAACTGATGTGTGGCAGCGTACACCAATAACAACCGACACCTCCAACCGAGCAACTGGTACAAATGACCTTCTTCGAAATCAATTTCCTCCTTTTGTAGCAAATCCCTTAGCTACAAGACGAGAATCTGTTGGGAATAACTGTATTTCACCCATACACGTTTGTTTTTTCCAGAGCCACTTTAAAGTAATGACAGTTTGCAAAGTGGTTTGTTGTCTAATCTCAACATCTAATCGACAAACTGGTGAAGTTCCTACCCTGCATTGATTCAATCCATGAGAATCAGCCTGGCGTTCTTATGAGGTAGCTTCGTTCGGGTTCCGACTCACAGGTAAAGTGTGAACATACACATCTCTCCATCTGTTTCGAGCTGACATCTTGTTTTAATTGATTGAGAAGGATTTCTGATGACTTGTTCTAAAGGGTGATCTTTTGTCCAACGTTGTCCAGAAGGATGGTGTTGATAGAATGTATGCATTTTTTACGAATCAACATGACGAGACGATGTCTCCCCTCGTTCTTGTACCGGTGTACTAAAGATGTTGATAAATTCATCGCCGTCAACTTGTGCATATTCGTAAAATTGAGTTCTACTTAAATAATTTTCTCAGGGCAAGTGACAGTTGGCTACTCTTGATTGAGTCATGATTTGAAGTTTAAGGTGTTGTATGAATGTTCAATGGAGGTTCAGCTACAACAACGGTTGTTGTAGAAGTGTAAGTTGTGATTTGATGTTGACGTTTATCAGGAGCATCAGCAGCATGTATAGCCGAATACTTTGACACAACTAGAGTAGATCCATTGCGTAATTCATTGAACATCGGACTATATAGCAATTCCAGCTCATTTGACGTTGTTACTGTCTCAGAAGTTTGAGGAACATTTTCTTGACTTTGGGGACCGAGACTTAAACTGTCATGTTCAAGTGCCGTTTTGGGACATTGTGGAACGGGGTCAGAACTGACGTGATCTGACGCCATTTGAGGCAATTCGTCAAAGTTAACATGAATTGTTTCAACTATCACTCTTGTTCTCTTGTTAAATACCCTGTAAGCTCTTGACTGATTAGAATACCCTACAAAAATACATGCATCACCTTTTTCCTTCATTTTGTCAAGATTTTCACCATCTCTGACGATGTAGCAAAGTGAGCCAAAAATGTGAAAGAACTTAACAGACGGTTTCCAGCTATTGATGATGTGGTAAGGTGTTTTCTCATGTCGAGGAATTACAAGTGAACTATTTTGAGGAAACATGCTGTTGCAATTGCTTCAGCCCAGAAGAACAAGGGAACTTTAGCGGCTCTTAGCATTGTTCGAGCAGCCTCAACAAGATAAGGTTGCCAATCTCTTCTTCGACAACGCCGTGTTGTTCAGGTGTTCGACAGTTGACGTTTTGTTTTTTATTACCTCTTTGCAAAGTATGCATGAAGAAGTTATTCAAAAATTATCGTGCCTTTTTTTATGTTAGTCGAAATATTCTAACTTGATCATGAATCCTCTTTGATAAGTGTGAGGAAAACAATGAGTACTTTATGTTTCATCTTTGATCCAAGAAGTGAGTCTAAGTAATCTGGATAGCGTCATCAACAATTACAAGATCATATTTCTTTCCCATTAAATACTTTCTAAACCCGCATAGACCCGCATAAGTCCATGTGTAGAAGTTGTAATTCTCTTTTGGAACTCAGGGTAAGAGTCTTAGTGTGAAAAAAGACTTTCTTTTTGTTTTTCCCCCAACTCACAAGAAGAACAAAGATGATTATTTGACGGGAATTTTAATTAATGAAGGAGCCATTCACAATATGATTCTTTGAAAAGCAAGTAAATGGTGTCGAAGTTTAGAGAGAGTAGACGACGATGCATGAGCATGCTTGAGACGATGGTGGGCTTTAGCCATTAGCAAATTAGATTTGGGAGTTGGTGAGTCTTGAAGAGTGATGAGTACAAATCTGGTGCCACCGAGAAACCTATGAGAAGATATTTTTCCCTTCCAAATCCCTGATGTAACAGCTGTAGACTTCCGAAAAAGCAAACTTCCAAATCCGCACACAAAATTGAACCGAGGCGGAAATAAATTTGATTTTAGGCCCTTCGCGTGATAAACCCGTTTGAATTATTAATAGTTTCCTTTGAACCAGATTCCCATAACCACGAACAGTACAATTTGACATTTCCAAACTTCACCGAGCCCCATAAATTTCCTCCCACAAATTAGTTTGTAGAAGTTTTGAGAGTTTTCGATCATGTGCTTTGAGCACCCAGAGTCGACGATGAATATAATTATGTCTATGAGCTGCAAAAGAATTAGAAGACAATGGAGTATTGGATAGAGTGAAACACCTAGGAGTCATGTGTTCCAAAATATTAGCATTTCTAGTTTCATTTCCTAGAGGCATACTAGCATTTAGGTTGACATTTCCTATTATTGATTATGTTCCAATTTGTATCCGGGTGTGTAAAACTTAGGGTACCACCAACTGCATGTCCCTTAACTAACTTGCTCATAAACTCCAGTTGTGGTGTATAGGTTCTTGACAATGGAGTCTGTTGCAACTGTTTTCTTATAGGATGTTGCAACAGATTGGTTCACATTACGCTTGGGTTCTCTAGTACTAATAGGCACGACAATTGGTTGACTAGTCCTAGAATTCACGCCATTAGTATAATGTAAAACACACAAATCATGATTGTCATTCAACACACATTTTCCACAAGTAACACAAACAAAAAGTGTTAACATTTTCGAGGCTCTTAGCAATTCAAACTGTCATTACTCGCAGTTACAGATTGTTTTATATTTAAACTTAAAATTCTTTGGTGGTTCACTTTTGCAACTTCCCTTAACTATTTGTTAGGCAAGACTCTATCTCCCATTCATTTTTCTTAAGCTGTGGTCTGCTAACGCTAGTAGTGGGAATTACTCCTGTAGAGAAAGACACGCATTTGTTAGTTTTTCTAATGTCTTGAGGCAACTGTGGTGTCTAGTTGATTAGGACTTTGTGTAACACTTTTTTATACATTCCTGGAGCAATCACATTTGTGTTCTTGAAAATTGGCAACACATTCTGAGGCAAAATCTGTGTATTGATTGTTTTTGAAAAATCATGGGACACATTTTTTGTGGTAACTGACTTTGACTTTAAGAAATCTGTCTTTGCAAGAGAATCTAAAAAAGTAGCTGTTTAACACTAAGAATTGATTGTCTTTGAACTTTTAAAAGCATTCGGCTTTTGTCGACTAACCCTATGATTTTTTCCAAATTAGTTTCCTACACAGATTTTCCTTTCATCTTTTCTATGAGTTTCTCAACTCATTTTATTGCAATTCCCTGTCTTTGTAATTGAGCTTTCAAGTCTTGAATTTTTAAAATATTGTTTCACGTTCTTTCAGAAATACAGTTTGAACTAGATTTCTTTGAAAGATTTGTCATTTTTTACTTTTCTTTGCATTGTTGTAAATCAAGTTCAAGATTAATCGCATGTTTCTAAAGTGCTTCAAAACTCTTTGACATTGATCTACTTTTTTAAAGCTCTTTTTCAAGATGTTCACATTTTTCCAAAGTTTCCAAATAATCACATTGCAAGTTAGTAACTTCATCCAGATCAGTGTACACACCAAGTGTTGCAATAATGTATCACGAAGTCGGATTCATTACCGCATACTCATTACTCAAGCTTTCAAAGTCCAATCAATCAGCATCAAATTGTTGATACAAAACTAAACTTCCTCAAATATCTTCAAAGTCAAATCAAGAATTGAATTTTGGGGAGATTGTTAGCCTTATGTTTCATATAAGTCAAACAAGAATGCAATAAGTATGAGTATGTCGGTCAAGAGCACAAGATGATCAAGAAAGTCAAATCAAGATGATTCAAGTCAAGGAAATGATGCAAGATAAAGATCTTAACTCAAAGTCAAAAGATGAAGGCTCAAGATCATGATCACAAAGCATGAATGAACAAAGCCATTACAAACAAGCAAAGTACTCAAGACCGAAGATAAACAAGTCAAAGGCATGAAAAACGTCAAAAGAAATCTTATTCTTCAACATCGGGAAGAGACAATGATAAGCAAGACAACCATCCTACAGAGAAGTGTTATCATCGTACAAGAACGTCAACCTCAAAGAAGACCATCAACAGTGGAGGATATGAAGAAAGAGACCACCACATTGGAGGGAATTGTTTTTACCTTAATTTATATAAGATCGAACAAGGAAGGTTATCGGTTTATAGTCATGTTATACGTAATAGGGTAGTCGTAAATAGGCTTGGATAATATATAAAATTGTCCTTGTTTCGGCTCCAAAAGCCCAAGATAAGCCACCGCCACATATAACGGCGTAGGGTATAAAAGGACCTCCTCCACATTTGGAATGGTGTTGGGTCATTTATGAGTGTGTATTTCATATGTGTAAAAATCACCACCTCTAACTTTTCTCACTCTATAAATCTTTCTTTTCCTCTCATCCTTTTCTATTTTTGCTTAATGGTAAGGCTTATCTTGGTGTTTGGATACCCCGCTTATTCTCTTGGATAATGGTGGTTGCCGTATATCGGCGATCGATTCTCACTTTTTCTCCTTTTGTATCATACCTAAGGACTTCTACACTAACTAGTGGATATCCCTGGGTAGATCCCTCCGGTTCTGGTTGGATCATGGGATTTGAATACCTATGCCTAACCACCTTATAACTCCATAAATTTAAGTACATGGTCGGTCTTTAGGGTATTCCATCACAATCAAAACCAAAATCATTGAAAAGTTCAATCAAAGTGTTTGATATAAATATCAAAAGATTTACACTTTGAGAGTTTTCATCATCACTAAAAGCTCCCCCTTAACATGTGCATCGTAATCGTAGTACATGCTAAGTGTTGGAGTGCATTGAGTCCATTTTATATGATCACATGTCAATACAATTTAGATTCAGTTTAATCACATTTTCTCCCCTTATCCAAAATGTTAATCCCTTGATATTTTGGATATCAATTGATTAAACGTTCGAGGACAAAATGTTACATAATCACTATAAGGAATATTTTAATGCTCCCCCTTAAATTTTGAGGGTATATAAGACTGTGCTGAGTACAATAATTTGAAATTTTTTGAATTTACTAAGAAATTCTTGAAAATTTTATACTCGAGCACACATTATTTTTACCATAAGTCTACACTAAATATATATACAAATGCACAAGTTTATGATATACGAAATGACCTTTAAGTTAAGAACACAATATGACAAAGTCATATTGTTCTATGCAGCAGTTTGAGGTCAGTTCCGTAGGGTCTATCACCGAAAAATTTCTACAAACTTCTCATCACCCTTCTTTCCTTCAGCAGCTTGTTGATGTATTTAATCATGAAATGAGCTCTTTTCTTTTCCAAATTTCTCCACCTTCTCTTTGGCAAGTACGTCATGTCGATATTCTTTTTTATGTCTTCAAGCGAAGAAAGAAGTCTGGTTAGCGTGCCATCACTGAACTTGTATAGTTTGTCGGTGCGCATCAACCTGTTCCTCCTGATGTCGTCGACATATATGAATCCTTGAGGGTCTTTGTATGGAGTGTACGAGTGCCTTTTTATGAGATCAGGTCTTGTAGTATCAGGCTTGGTGACGTTGATTTGTTTTTGATAACTTTCAACTCCAAGTTAAAGATCTTCGACTCGCCTTTGAATAACCAAACTTCTGGTGTACATTCTTAGTGCAATTGCGAAGTCAACAACATCATCCCCTGACAGATTTGTAAGTTGATTCTAAACCATAAGAATTAACATATCCTCGATATCGTTGATCTGAAGTCGTGGAAAGTCACCTTCCTTGAATCTGTATAAGTCATTATCAGCTCTTCTCACTACAATCTCTTCCAAGTACATGTATCCATATTTCCTTATTACCGAGATAGGAGTGACAGCCAGAATCCGTTTTGTAGAATATACATCTCCTTTTGATTTCAGACCTCTTATAAAGGCATAGAAGGACTTACGTTGTTCCCTCCAATGTGATATACCCCATAACGCATACTTATCATAAGCAACTTTAACTGGACTCCATATGTTTGGAACCATGTCTTCAATGCCAGGTAGATACTGAGCGGCCTTTGTCTTGGTAGTAGATGTCGTGTATGTCATAGTCGAGATTCCTCCTTAAAGATACTTGAGATCATTGTTGATGAAGAATTCGAATGGTACTCTTTGACGTTTTCCACTCTTGATCAAAGGAAGGGGTTTGGAAAGATCAAATGGATAGTCACTACCTTCAGGATTTTCCCAATCAAGCTTTTCAGAAAGAGCCTTGTAGCATTCTTCAAAATCATATTCTAACTCAGCATAATTAGAGCGTGTGCCTTTGAGAAGTCTGAATGTTGGTCCAAGCAAGACTTCTTGAGTTAAATTCTCTACTTTCAGGCCATTTAAGATGTATCCAGAGAAGTCTATTGAAGTTCTCATTAATTCATCAAAGTCCTTCAATAATTTTATAGAAGAAGTTAGAGCAGCGAGATTCATAAACCAATTTTGAGTTGGTCCTTCCTGTGTAGTCTTGCTAACATTCCAGTCAGGGTCAGTGGGTTCTTGAGGAGGTGTAGGTTTCTTGAACCAATCATGTGTAGAGGTAGTCTCCTTCCTTGGTTCATCTTCATTATCAACCAGATTCCCTTCTTGATTGTTTGGCACGTCTGAGTCTGCAACCTCAAATACTGGTTCCTCTGACTGCACAGACTTTCCAGTTGATTTTGGTTGAGACTTGGTGCCTTTGGAAGACCCAAACATTGAATCTTTCTTTTTCGGTTTAGTGGTTGGTTCTGCATCTTTGCTTAGCTTTCTCTTCTTTAACTCTCGGTCTAATCCAGCAGAAGGGTCTTCATCTTTATCCTTGTCTTTTCGGCCACGCTTTAATGAATATACATCATAAGAATAGAAGAAATCTTTGTCGAGAGCATAAGATTTTTTCAAACCATCATAGCAATCTCGATGTTTGGGAGCCGTCAGATATGACTCATTTTTCTCCATCTTGTCGAGAAGAATCTTCTTTAATTCAAATTCAGTAAGTGTTGAAGTAGCTTCATAAGTAGACTGTGGTTGAGAAGATGACTTTGCTAGAGTAACTTCATCTCGTGATTCTTTAATCAACTTTTTGATCACAGGTGGAGTGAAGTTAGACACTTCTTGGGGCAGAATCTGAGCCAGTTGATCTTTTACTTGTTCTTTGATTCTTGCCGTGAGAGACTCTGAAAGGAAGTTCATGAATTCTTGTTTGGTTTCTCCCAACCTTATGTCTAGATGACTGTCAACTAAAGATGTCACTTGAGTGTGTAGAGGGTCTTTCTTAAGATCAACAACTTCTTTTTACAATGCTGTGATTCTATCATTGAATCAAAAGACTGATGAGAAATCAGGAAGATTAGATAAAGGATATGTAGTTTCAATTGTCAGCGGAGGAGTGGGTGTAGTTTGTATGGGTGTAGGAGTGAAGGTGTGTGATGATTGAGGAATGTTTGTGAAAACCGGTGATGATTCAGGGATAACTGA
The DNA here is from genome assembly GCA_026074375.1 of Tanacetum coccineum. Classification (NCBI taxonomy): domain Eukaryota; kingdom Viridiplantae; phylum Streptophyta; class Magnoliopsida; order Asterales; family Asteraceae; genus Tanacetum; species Tanacetum coccineum. Next base: position 14,830 of record BQNB010087653.1, on the reverse strand, counting down.
AACTGGTATTGTAAGGAGAGTGGGGTACTTGAGTTCTAGGGACTTCATGGTGGACATGAACATCTAGTGGAGACACTATTTCTGCATCAGTTTGAGGAATATCTGAAAAATTTAGGAATTTAGATGCCAAGTCGGATGAGCGAGAAGAACTAGTAACAGGGACTTTTGTCTTCTTTAGAACATTAGAAATTGTCACATGGGCATCTTCAACAACTTGTTCTTGAGTAGTCTCCAAATTTTCATTCCCTTGTTGAGCTTCAGACATTTCGGCATCATTACCCTCACCTTTAACAATTCTTGTAGCAGTCTCAGTGAGTTTTTCTTATCTTGCATCTGCATCATCATCAAATTGGTCGGTAGTATCATCCATTCCTTGTTCTTCATCACTTTTCATCTCATCATCTTCAGATTTATTTTCTTGATCAAAATCTTCTTGTTCTTGATCATCATCATTAGATTATTCATCTTGCTCTGAATCTAATTCATGCTCATCACTATCATTCTCTTGCTTACTGCTTTCATCACTTGATTCTTGTTCATTATTGTTGTAGTCTTCATCATTACCCCAAGACTCAGATTCACTCTCACAAGAGTCATCATTGGTCACATTGAGAACCCCTGGTTTATCACCAGCTCCATCACTTGTGACAGTAAGAGTAATCTTTTCAACACTTGGTGGTTTCTATGCAACCGTACCAGAACCACTAGGATGAGTCTTATAAAAGTCCCTTAAGCTTTTATTTCTTGCTTCCTTCATTTAAGCTTTTTCAGACAGTGCTACTTCAGACAGCAGCTCTATTCCTTTTACATGAGCTACATCCACCTTTTCCTTTTCCTTTCTTTTTGACTTTGTTTCCACAAGAGGCTCTCTGATGACGATACCTGTTGCTAGCTTATAAGCAGACTTTTTTGCAGGTGTCTTCAATCTTTTACCCTTTTGACAGGTTCTTTGTCTCCAGGTGCTAGCTCGCTTTCATTCTTAGATGGAGAGGCTTTCTTGAATTTTCTGGCAACCTTGGAAAGCACCCCACCTGTAGCATAGCCAAGATAAGTCTTGTACGCTTTACTTTCCTTTATCTCTTGACTTGTCAAACATTCAGGTAGAACTGCTCCATACATCTGAGATGCTTCTTTCCTTGAAACAAATCTTAAGGTGTTAATCAAGTAGTCATCCTTGGAGGTGTGCATTCTAATTCTGTTTCTCCAGGAAAGTAACTTTTCTTGAATAAAGAAATGGTGAATGATAACCTTTGTGAATCTAAGGTAGTAAATCTTTTCTTGCTTTTTGAATTCTTTATTGTCAATCTGATAGGTGAAGTCTTCCCAGAGTAACTCCAAATAATCAACATTCTTCTGAAAGTACATACCCCAAATGATTTGAGCTCTGGAGAGATGAAGCTTATCAAGACCACTAGTCTTCCCTGATAGGCTTCTATTAATAAGAGCAGCAAATGTTCTCCAAGGTTGATGCATTTGATCGACAACAACATCATTGAGTGAATTGATCACCCCGGTATGACCGAGATCTCTTAATAAATACACAGTGTCTTCTTCAGAAGGAAGGGGATCAATGTCTCTACCCTAAACTCTTCGGCAAATCTGAAGGATATCTCTGAAAACTTCCAAAGTCAGCTTGAATCATTTCTTCTTATCAATCTTAAATCTGTAGAAGTCATCATGCTTGTATATGCAATTCTAGAATTGATGCATATACACTTCAGGGACATCAGCCGTGATGAGAAAAGCAGGATAGCATGGAGTGAGTGCAAGTGCATCCAAAACAACTTAAAATATGGGTTCCCTTGGTGAAAATCCACGAGGGATTCTTCCATTGCATTTTCCAATGTCAAGTCGATTCTCTTTAGGAACAAGTTCAAGGTCAAGCTTGGTTTGTTAAGCGGTGATGGAAGTCATGATTCTGCTAAGAGTTGTCACATACAATTCATACACAAGCAAATATCTATAACACTGATAGACAATCTAGGTCATGATTCAAGATTATTGATGCAAAACTGGGTATACTAAAGGTGATATGCAAACAAATACAAGGAAACAAATTAATACAACTACACATAATGCAAATTACTAATACACATGCAACCAAGATACACACTCTCATACACCACATTGACTATAAGCAAACTAATGAAATCAAGGCAAACACTTAAGATTTATAAGCAAAATCATACCTAACTTAATCACTGAATGACAAGATACGGTTAAATTACACTTAGATTAGGTTATTAGGTTGATTTACCAAGATTATGAGATTAATTCTATTAGAAAAAATCAATTATAGTTTGCCTTAAGATTAAGTATAGATCGCCTATAAAAGACTACCTATGTATAGATCGCCTGTGTTAAATATGCTTGTATAGATCGCCTATGTTAAGATGCATGTATAGATCGCCTGTATAAACCTATGTATAGATCGCCTGTTAAATTTCACATGTATAGATCGCCTATACAATTTCACATGTATAGATCGCATGTACAAATTTAGGTGTATTGATCGCCTGTTTTAAATGTCTTAAGTATAGATCGCCTATGTAATTTTGTACACAACCATTTTACACCTTTTTAAGCCACAATATTATTTTAAACATGAACCTACAACATCAATATATCATACCAAGATCTTTATAACACAGATTATCCACACAACTCTTAACATAAGTCAAGTTCGAGCCACAAGAGCTTGAAATCTCCCAACTTCCAAGATTTTTCAAACAAACCAGATATTTAACACTCACATGCACTTATTCACTCAGTATAAAGCTTCTAAACCCAAAACCCATAAACTTTTTCAAGTTTTAACCCATTTTCAAACTTTTTAAAACCAAGAATTGAGCAAAACTTATAAACGAGTTATCCTCATTAAAAACTGTTAAAGGCACGCAATCTCTACCCCTATAGGTCCAAAACCCCTCACTCAATTTAAAATTCCATACACTTTTAAAGGTGATGCAATTTGAATTGACTTTTAGGGTTTATCGAGCAAAAAATTCATGATTGGGTCAAATTAAGGTGGATTGAACATCTTAATGAGAGTACCTTTAGTTTAGAACGTAGTTTGAACAAAATCTTGATGGTCTTAAAATCAACAATGGAAGAAAAAAGGGTTTAAGTGAGTGTGTTTGTTTTCGTGTGCGAGTGAGAGCGGGCAAGGGGTGTTTATGTTTAAAATCCTTTTTGGGTTTTTGACATAAATGCCCCCTAGGTTTTAATGATGTTTCTAGTTTTCTTTTAAACTTTTCCTAAGGCAAACTAGGTTTCCCAAATTGCAAAACTAGCCCCTAAGGTTTAGTCAACAAGGAAAAAGATTCACATATTATATTAAAACCCCTATATGATTAAACATATAGCAAATAAAGCCCGAATGAGTTGAAATTTATCAACTCCCTTTAATTATTCACCCGATATGATTAAAACCATTTCCGATTGACACCTTATTAATTATGAAGAAGATGATTTTGAGAGTTTCTCCCCCTCAAATAATGACCTGTTTTCTATTGAAAGAGCTGTAGTAGTTATTTGATGGTTCAAAATTGTCTTAAAAAAATGATGATTTGATGAATCTGAAAGATGATTATTGTATATTTTGAAAATCAACACCTAAGAAAATAAGATTTCTCTTATTTTGCCTCATAAGCGTACTAACACGTACACTTACGGATTAAAAGAAGCACGGGTTGTGATGTAATGTAATCACAAGCCTTTGAATGAATATAAAGTAATTCATTCCTAAGAAAATTAATTCCCGTTATGAGGTCAAGTTGTCTTTTTGACGACATACTTGCCTTTAAGATGATGACCGGGTTGCTATCTGAAATAATAGCAAGCCATTATGGCATGTTTTGAAATCATTTGAAACTTCTGCTCGAACTTCATTTACAGTCTCGTATCATTATTAAATGACATTTCTAAGGCCGTAAATGTTATCGATTCTCAGAAGACATGCCAGAGATACATATTTTTATATTTTTCTGATTTTTTAATTTTTCTTTTGTTTTAAAAAAAATTTATAAAAAGGAAAATCTTTTTGGATTTTTATGTTTGCATATGTACATATATACAGGATATGAGTTACCACCATCACTCGTCTGTTTCCTCTGCCAGACGTTTCAACATTTCTGGAGACATGCTTCTCATACCAAGCTTATCGATCAAGAAGTTAAATCTCTCTTGAGGCAACGGTTTAGTAAAGATGTCAGCTAGTTGGTATTCAGCCCGAACAAAGTATAGCTCCATGATTCCATTCTCTACTTGCTCCTTTATGAAATGGTAGCGAATATCGATGTGCTTAGCTCTTGAATGTTGAACATTGTTGCAGCATAAGGCAATCGCACTCTTATTATCGCAGTACAGAGGGATCTTATTGAATTAAAAGCCATAATCTGTTAGTTGTGAACGCATCTAAAGGATTTGTGAGCAACACCCAGATATGGCAATATATTCCGCCTCTATACTCGATATGGCAGTGCACTTTTTCTTCTTTGATGACCAGCTAACAAGTTTGTCATCTAAGAACTGATCGCTTCTCGATGTACTACGTCTAGTGTCCTGACACCCCGCGTGATCGACATCTGCAAAAGCTGTGAGAGACATATCGGTATAATTCGAGTACCATAAACCCATGTTAATGGTTTCGTCGAGGTATCGAAAGATCCGTTTTACCGCTTGTAAGTGCTTTTCGGTAGGCTTAGCCTGATACCGGGCACATAAGTAGAGAGCATGGTTAAGGTCAGGTCTACTGGCTATAAGATACATTAAGGATCCAATCATGCCACAGTAAAGAGTAGCATCAACTGGTTTCCCCTGTAGATCTTCATCCAGTTTCTTGTTTTCAATCATTGGTGTGTCGATAGAATCAGTAGATTGCAAACCATATTTTTTAACAATTTTGGAAGCATATTTAGATTGGTTTATGAATATGCCTCTGGGACTTTGAGAAATTTGTAATCTTAAAAAGAATAACATTTGCCCCATCATTGACATCTTAAACTTAGTGGTCATCTGATTAGTAAACTCATCACACATGGCAATATTAGTTGATGCAAATATTATATCATCAACATAAATTTGTACCAGTAATATGTCGTTTAGAGGAAGTGACTCGCGCTAACTTACCCCTCTTTATATATAAATATATATAAACAAATATAAAGATATATCAAGGAACAAAAACCGCGAGATCAATGAAACCGGAAGCAGTATAGAATGTTCCCGGGTCGTTATGTCCCAACGAGGCTTGAATGGAAAATCGAGTTACGGATTGATGATTGATGTTTGAATATGACAAGGAATGATTGGGCACTAACACTGATAAGCAAGTGCACATAAAAATAAGCAAAGAAAATAAGCTGGAACAAGCATAAAAGCTAGAAATGGTAAAAACACTTAAAACTTTTACACTAAGACACAAATAAGCTAGACTAACTCTAAATAAGCAAATTCAAAAAGCAACTTAAACTAAGATAAGCAGGAGAAACTCAGCAGTACTAACAACAGTACTAGCAGTATTAACTAACAGTACTAACTTGGAGTTAGTACTGCTAGCTTTAAGTTAGTACTGTTAGTTCAATGAAACAAGAAATAAGCAAATAAGCTAAAACAGATATTTAACTATCCCTAATAAGCACTCAGGCATAAGAATAAGCAACTGGAATAAACTAGAATGGCAAATAAGCTAAAAAGCTACAAACTGATACACTATTGAAAATACTTTGAAAAGGAAAATAAGCTTAAATAAGCTTACTCTTAAAGACAGTAAAGGAAAATGGTTTAATCTACTCTAAAAAGCTAAGGAAATCTTAAATAAGCCGAAATAATAAGCTGATAAGCTAAAATGAACCACCAGTACTAACAGTTTTAACTACCAGTACTAACTTGGAGTTAGTACCGCTAGCTTTAAGTTAGTACTGCTAGCTTTAGAATCCAAAAATATGAACTAGCAGTACTAACTATGGGTTAGTACTGCTGGTTCCAAACATCCCTTAAAGTTTTCAAAAATCATTTTTCTTTGCATACTGATTAAAAACAGATTATCCAATAACAAAATAAGATACTTATAAGCAGACTTTAATTAAGAATAAGCACTTAAATAAGCTTAATTTTTCTAACAGTGTTAACTCATATCTAACAGTTTTATCAAATGAACTAACAGTTCTAACTAAGAAACTTGCACAGATCACTTTTAAACTAACAACTAAGTAAGATAAGCACTAAACATTCTGATAAAGCACAAATAAGTAAACATAAGTAACAAATAAGCACTAACAAGCAGTTCTACAGTAATAGAAAAACAAGGGAAAACGATTAGGAATTACAACACCTTGCTCAAAACAGGGTCAATCAATGAATCTACAAGTCTAGCTTGTCAATAAAAATCAAGCTAGTGAGAAGTCCATAGGCCCATCCTGAACTGAGTTATTCATCCAAAATATAAGCTGTGGTGTTATTTGAGTGCTGATTTTCTCTTTAACTACTTAACGTTTTAATTTTATTTATATTAATGCAGTTATAAACAAGCTGTTTGAATACAAAATAACACAATTAAGAAACTTAACACTTGGAATTATAAATTGACTTCAAACCTTAAATTTGCATTAAAACTTGAAAGTGTTACAAAGCTGAAAGTAAAAGCTGTAAACGAGTTTTAAAAGAACTGAAAATAAGCTAAGTTATATTAAAAATTACAAACTAACTAGTTACTCCACTAACTCACTAACTCACTCCAAAGTTTACAAAAGACTCTTTTTATAGCAAAAGTCTTCTTCTCTTGGACTTCTATATCCTCTTTCTTCTGTGTTACTTTGTAGAGACCAAAACCAAGTGTGCTTGTTGTGTGAGGTGATTCTAAAACAAATCCCAGCCTTCAATTTCTTTTGTGCTTCTTTGGAGTCAATCATAGCCATCGAAAATACTTGGGAATGGTGAGGGATTGCCAACATGGCACTTATACAGCTGGGGGGGGAGAGGAGTGGTTGAAATGATTTATCTAGGGTGTTGAGTGGTTTTGCAGGGTAGAAGTATGGGACGACATCCCTAGTCTGCAACTGGGTTTTGTTTTGGGCGGGAAGAATGGAGTTTGGGTAGGTTGGCAGCTTTGGCCCCTCTTTTCTTATAACTTCATTGTTTCAAACTTTGCCCGGTTTGCAATTTCGACCCTTGTCTTTTACTCTTGTAATACAACTTGAGGTTTGGCAGTTTTAGTCCCTCAAGTTGTATTTTCTTCATGTGGCTGACTTTTGACTTTGATTTGACTTTGTCTTTTCCACTCCGTGCTTAGTTTTGTTTGTTTTTGGCTTTCTTTTTGTCCTTTCCTTGAATGTCCGTTTCCTGCACAATACAAATGCAAACATACAAATACAATGTATTTTCGGTATGTTTTTAGTCATTTAAGTCCGTTTTTAATGGAAAGTGGTATGTGTAATTAAGCACATACCAAAATCCCCCATACTAAGGTATTGCCGTGTCCTCACGCAATGTTATGAAGTAAACACTCAAGAAACCAAGAATCTTAATCCCCCTCGACTAATAACCTCGAAAAGTAGCAAAGTGTTCGTCAAGGGGAACTAAAGAATCAATAGCTTCGACAAGTCCCGTTTTCACCAAATTTTTTATATGTACACTAACTATCCCTAATATTTTTAGATTTTCCTTTCTTTTTCTTTTCTTAACTACCTGTTTGACTTCCTTTATTTTATCAACATTGGGATCATAGAATGAGAAGTGCCCATAGAATAATCTATGGATGTCCTGACGGATAAATTCATCGTCCCCGATTTTTCACTAGTTCCAAACCAAGCAATTAAACAAGATCATTTATCAATAGAAGTC
>BQNB010087652.1:0-26398 GCA_026074375.1 Tanacetum coccineum | reverse complement strand
GCTACATAAGACCTTTTAGGTGCCATGTTACCATTTTAGATACTCTAAGTGTGCTTGGCAAGTTTGATGAAAAGTGTGATGAAGGTTTCTTAGTTGGTTACTCACTCAATAGCAAAGCCTTTAGGGTATATAATTTAGTGACCAAAAAGGTAGAAGTAAACCTGCATGTAAAATTTCTTGAAGAAAAATCTAATGTGAAAGGAGTAGGTTATAGATGGATGTTTGATATTGATTATCTAACTAATTCTATGAACTATATTCATGTGTCTTTGGAGAATCAAATTAACCCACATGCAGGTACTTCAGAAGTGACTAACAGTGCACAAACACTACCAACTCCTAATGCAAATGCTTCTGAGGAAGAAGATGAGGCTGAGGAGCTTATTGTGGTGCCTACAGCACTGAATCATACTGAAGCAAAAGTTAGACCAAGGAAGTCTTCTACTAATTCAAAGGCAGAGGAGTTTTTGACAGAGCTTCAAAACCTTAAAGCACAAGAGAAGGAGGCTTATTCTACTTGCATTTCAAAAGATACTCCTGAAATTCTAGCTTTTAGAAGAGAGTTGGATGCACTTGCTCAAAAGCATTTAAGGGAAGTACCTAAAAACAAAGCTACCAGTACTAACTCAGTTAATTCTGGTAGTGGACAAGATAATACTCAACCTGCTGATCAAGATGATTCAGATATGCCAGAGCTCACAATCTTTAACAAACCTCAGAAAGGGATTTTTGATGAGGCTTCTTATGATGACGAGGGTATGGTCCATGATTTCAACAACTTACCAACAGAAGTAGCTGTTAGTCCCATTCCTACTCTTAGGATACACAACATTCACCCACAAAGTCAAATACTGGGTGATCCTAAGTCATCTGTGCAAACTAGAAGCAGAGTGCAGCAACATTCAGGAGCACATGCACTTGTAAGTTATGTTCAAAAGCAGCAAAGGAACAATCACAAAGATCAACAGCATTGTTTGTTTGCCTGCTTCTTATCTCAGGAGGAACCTAAAAAGATTTCTGAAGCTCTAAAAGATGACAGTTGGGTTGAAGCTATGCAAGAGGAGTTGTTACAGTTTAGGCTGCAACAGGTATGGATTCTAGTAGATCTACCTCATGGAGCAAAGGTGATTGGAACAAAATGGGTATACAGAAACAAAAGGGATGAAAGAGGAGTAGTTGTCAGAAATAAGGCAAGACTAGTGGCCCAAGGTCACAGACAGGAAGAGGGTATTGACTATGATGAGGTTTTTGCTCCTGTGGCAAGAATAGAAGCTATCAGGTTATTTTTAGCCTTTGCCTCATTTATGGGGTTCATAGTATACCAAATGGATGTAAAAAGTGCATTTTTGTATGGCACTATAGATGAAGAGGTGTATGTTTCTCAACCTCCTGGTTTTGTTGATCCTGATCATCCTAAGAAGGTTTATAAGGTTGTCAAAGCTTTATATGGACTACATCAAGCTCCTAGAGCTTGGTATGCTACTCTATCAACATTTCTAGAGAAGCATGGATACAGAAGGGGTACTATTGACAAGACTTTGTTTATTAAGAAGGACAAGAAGGATATCATGCTGGTTCAAGTGTATGTAGATGATATCATTTTTGGCTCTACTAGAAAGTCTTGGTGTGATGAATTTGAGGCTGCCATGTTGAAAGCTGATTTCAGATGAGGTTATATGGGTGAACTCACATTTTTCTTAGGATTATCAAGTCAAACAGAACAAGGACAGGAATCATTCATTATTCAGGACAAGCTATGTAGTTGAGATACTCAAGATATTTTGATCTTGTTAAATGTGGAAAACTGCAAAACCCCATGGAGGACCAAAGTGGCATTGACAAAAGAGGGAATGATTTGTTGATGTGGATGTATCATTTTTACAGATCATAATTAGGTTCCCTCATGTATTTATACGTCCTCTAGGACTGATATAATGTATGCAGTATGTGTTTGTTATCGTTTTCAGGTCTATCCAAGACTTCACATCTCAATGTGTTGAAGACGAATCTTTATGTACCTTAAGGACCAACAACGGTTGGCTTACTCGGCATCTAAAGAATCACCCTTTTGACCATGGGAAAGCATTCTCTGACAGTGGTTAGGTGGGTCACCTTGAAGGAAATTCCACCAAATAGGTGGTTGTCAATTTCTGGACAAAGATTATTCTATGGCAATGCAAGAAAAGAACCATAGTGGCTACTTCTAAACTGAAGTGATTATGTAGCAAGGTACAATTGCCGCGGATATGTATAGTGTGGGTTTTCAAAAATCAACTACTGGACTATGGGTTTCAATTCTTGTATACCTAAATCCCATTGGTGATTAATGTTACAGGCACATCTTTATGCATTGTGAAGTACCCAGTTTGTATCATTACCATGACAAAGCACATCGAGATTACACCCCATTTTAAAGAGATTGTTATGAGAAGGTGTCTTTAGTGTGGAGAAAATTCACACAGACTTCAATGTAGCTGACCTATTGACCAAACCTTTTGATGGACCACGGTTTAACTACTTAGTGGTTAGTATTGGTATGATAAACACATAGCTACATTTAAGGGGAGGCTAACTTATATAGTGTGTATACTTTAGGTAGTTAGTTTAACTAAAATCTGGCTTAAGTAGTATTAATACTGGTAGTTAGTAGTATTAATTCGGGTAGTTAGTTTAAGTTAATTCTGTCTATACAAACTCATGCAGCATGTTTTTTTCTTTGTTTTAGACTAATTCTTGCAGGAATAGCATGAATTTAAAGATGTAAGGCATGTGTGATAAGGTCTTGTTTTGTAAGTCTTCAGTAAATACTTACTTCTGGTTGAAAAAGAGTTAATTCGGGTTGTAACATAATTAATTCTGGTTGACAAAAGTTAAGTCTGGTAGTGTAAATTTTAATACTGGTAGGTTATTGTTAGTGCTGATTGCGGGAAAATTGACTTTTTTTTGTTTAACCACTGTTTAAATGTTACCGTTATAGATTTTTACAGTGCTATTGTCGTTCACAGAGAAGCTATATATAGATAAAGTTTGATTTCTCTTTCATACTTATCTGTTTATTGCTATCTCCTTTTTGCAAAGTAAAAATCTTCTTTATTTTTATAAAGAATATAGTCAATTGTCTTGTTCCCAGCATCTACATCCTCACTCGTAACTAAACCCAGTAAATTTTCAGTACAAAGTCATACCTGTTATTACTACTTTTCGATTCATGGCTCAATTAAAAATACTGCGACAAACATTAATCAATTGGGGTTTTTAGCGCAGGCCTGACGATCGTTCAGGGTTTGCAAAGAATTAGGGGATTTTTCTAAGAGGTTCCAACCTAAGGTATGCTTTAACTACTAATCGTACTATTTATGATTCCCTAGTCAAACAGTTTTGGCAGACTGCAACTGCCAACACTCTTGCTGATGGGGGACTCTAGAATTACACGCAACTATTGATACCATTGGTTACAAATCACTGAGGCATCTATTAGAAAATAAGCTTCAATTAAGCATATGCTTCAGGGATTACAATGTTTGCAAACAATGTGATTTTTGAAGGGGATGGAGGCATATGGGGTTATCTTATGACGGATTTTTACCTTTTAGAAAGCTTTTTCACACCCCAAATGGAGACTTTTTTAGTCCATCATATTTTGCATTGTATAAGCTTAAAAGTGGTGGATGGGATCAATTTTTGTAGCAATTTGCTACTGCGTTGATTTGTCTTTCCTCTGGCATTAGTTATAATTTTTCAAAACTAATTTTTGATGGCATGGTGGGCAAACTGGAAAAGCAAAGAGCTCTTGAGCTAAAAGGTATAATTTCGGCCTTAGTTGACTTACGCTAGAGGTGTACCTTGAACGATCTCCTCAACATCTCGCCAATCAACCTAATGAGACTAATATGAATGACCTTGAGTCTGATGACGAATCGGTATATACACCCCTTGTTTCTCCCTTTCCTCATTCAGATAATGATTTGGATGACGGTGAAGTTCTTAATGAATTGAGTGAGTACGAGAAGTTGGAAATTCTGCGCCGGAGAAGAATATTTTTAATAGTTTTAGCAGGGATGATCTAGCATTCTAATGTATGATCGACTCTAGGAAGTTTACTGTCTATCTCGACCCTTTTTTACCAATGAATATTATCTCACGTAAAGCCTATAACTCAATAATGGTAAAAGGATTAGAGGGGATGGGAAAGAACCTAGTTTCCATCGTTAGGGACGTTCATGTGTTTGTCGAAAGTTTCACCTATATCACGGATTTTTGTTAGTGTTAGAGGACACTAGGAGAATTGTTCATGTGTGACAGGTAGATGTCTTGATGGACAACCCCTTTTAGAAAAATCACTATGCTCAAATACGTTGCTATAGGGATAATGGTCTCATCACTAAGATCTTTTGACACATACATATTTTAGGATGCACGTACAATACCTAGGCTAAGGAACTTTATTTGGTGTATGTCCCACCACAGTTAGAACATAGCCCATGATTTGAGTGACGCGACCTTAGGCACCCTTATGAAAAGAATAAATTTATGTACAAAAATAGGTTAAACCTAGGTCCCGAGTACCAAGTAGATGAAAGTATGAAAGAATGGCTCATTCGTGGACACGTGAGCATTCATGAAACAAAATAAGAGCGTGTGACTTCGAGTCTAGCTACAAGACTCATAAATAAAGAAAAGCGCTTTTTGGGAGGCAACCCAATATTTACTTTCCCGCAAATCAAAAGTGTCGTGTGTTTTAATTCTTCTCGTTTATTCTTTTATGTTTGAATGAATTTTGTAATCATGCGTTGTTTGTTTGTAACTTCCTTTTATTTGCAATCAAAGGTATTTTGCAACAAAATAAGTGTAGGGAAAATATCCGGTTTTTAAGAACCAATTCAAACATTTAAAATAAATTGTTTAGATTCGCGTCAGTTTCGAGTCATATGATTGTAATGATTAATTCCAGGTTTTTATGTAGTGTTTTCTACAAATATAACTAAAAAAATTGTGTGCTGAAAATTTCTCATTAAAAATGAAAAGGAAATCTTCACAGTGCGTGGAGACGGCGTCGGGATTAAACTCGACGGCGTCGCGTCTCTAGCAATGTGCAGATTCGACAGTTTTCAAGTATTTTTGAAAAATAAAATGTGAAATATTTATAATTTAATGTAAACTTGCAGAAACCTATGATTATATCATTACTCTCATTCTATCTTTACTGCTTTCATAGAGTCAAAACCCTAAACTCTCATTGTATATATCTATCCCGTCGATTTTATGCTTGGTATAGTTGTCTTTGTCTTTGATTACATGTTATATTTGATGAGAAGAAGCTTGGAAGTTCTTAGGAAGTTTCATTGGACGACTCTTGGATGATGATTTAACCAGTTATCGCATGTTTCTTCTCCATTATTGAGCAAACCATGGGAGTAATAGTTTCTTTCACTTTTTTTCTTTTCTTTTTATTCGTTTTTATGGGTACTTCTATAAAACATTGGGGACAATGTTCAACTTAAGTATGGGGGAATAAGCTTTAGAAACTATTATTTCATTTTCCATTTGCTTTGTCCTTAAAATAATGGGTAATATATCAAAACATAGCGTAAAAGGTAATTTTAACCAAAATTTTAAAAAAAAATTATGACACATACCGATGAAAACTGAGTATGAATAGCGTCTCATGGATAGGAATTTATATGACTAGCACAAAAACTCTCAGAATTCCACCCAAAAATGTAAGGTTCGCCTTTAGATCTATCGGGAATTTGGGTATCCTTTTTTCTTACCAAAGATAATTTGCCTATTAACTTGCCGAGTAAGAACTAGCGGTCATTTGTATCTATTTCATCGGTATGGACGTGTTTGTATCTATAGCCCCTTTTCTGGAGCATTGGTTTTAGTTTAAATTTACTATGAGTGTACCGATATTATATTAAATTCTAGAACTTGTTTTTGTCATGCATCCCGAGACCGCATAGCAAGTATTAGGATTTGCTAGATAAGAGGAACTAGGATTAACCCGTGTTTTAAACCTCTAATTGTTAGGATGGTCACCTCGATTATATAAGTATCCCACACCCTTGCCATGCACTCATTTTTAATGCATGATACCCACTACTACAACCCTCCAAGCCTATCCCTTTTTACGATTCTCGTAATTTTTTCTGGTGGATTCCAGATTATTAATGAAGAGCATTGTTAACCATTAAACCAATCGTTACACCCATATCGCCTTAGCCTACCTTGTGTCTACTCGCTTTTAGTACATTATTGTTTTGACCCAAGTTAATTATTTGAGTACATGGTTGCTAAGTCCTTATCTTTGTAAATACAATTTTGGGAACACCACTCTTTTTCTTGAATAGCCTTCTTGAATGAGGTATGTGTTGTCTGTGATAACAAGGCAGTCATAAAAGCTTGAAACTGAGAATTAACATGAGTAACAGACACTTGATTCGCCCTTGGCATAGTAGGAGTGGCATAGTCTTGAAGCCAGACATGAGTGGTAATATTTCCGGAAGACCTTTTAGGTGCAGGAACTTGTGGTGGTGCAATTGTTCTGTAGTTGGAGCAGCTGGCATATGGGAATTTGAAGATGATGCTGTCTTACGTGCAGGCTCCATAACTATTGGTTGGACTTGTGTAGCAACATTAGGAGCAGTGGTAGTAACATAGTCGTTATACCAATGAGTACTTTGTGGAGATAGAGATGGTAAAGGATTGAGTAACTTCAACATATGATGTTGTAAATAAAGAAAAAAATCTTCATGAAACTACACATCCCTTGACACGAACTTAGTCTTGGTGAGAAGATTGTACAACTTATAACCCTTTTGATGTCGAGGATATCCTAGAAACAAACATAGAACACCTCTGGGAGAAAACTTATCTGTTGTTCTATCAGGATTACTAGGCATTGCTAAACACCTAAACACCCTTAAAAATTGATAATCATGCTTCTTGTTCAGTAATACTTCATAAGGTGTCTTATGTTGTAACATTGATGAGGGTGTTCTATTGATAAGAAAAGTTGTAGTTCACACACAATCCCGCCAATACTCCAAGGGAAGATGAGCATGAAACTGATGAAGTGTCATTTTATATACTATTTCGAGGTCATTTAATCCCCTAAATCATGCAAATATGCCTAAATTATGTGCTTAATTGTTTGTTTTTATGTTTTTAGCACTTGGATGACATTTGGAGGAAATACACGTGACTTGGGCTCGTTTGAAGAAGAAACGGACAAGATTACGGACCTACACCAAATCTCTTGAAGATTTATGCATACAACACGTGGAGACGACGTCACATGCATAAAGCGACGCCGTCGCAATCCATCTGGTGACGGCGTCAGAAATCTAGCTACGACGTTAGGACGTGGCCGACTTAAAAGCGGATCTAGAATCATCTACGTGGCGACGGCGTCGGGACTTCAAAGCGACGCCGTCGCAACGATTTTCCTATATATATTAAACCGAAATTAGGTTTTTAGGTGTGTAACTTTGTATAATGTTATGGAGACGAACCCTAGTCATTCTAGCAGCTTTTAAGGTCGTTTTTAGGGCCTCAAAACCCTATTGTAACTACCTTCAATCCATGTTTCAATCAAGTAAGATTGTTTATCATTAATCATTCAATATGTCTATATGTTGTTTGATTGATTTATGTTCTTGCTTTATCTTTAACATGCTAGGCTAAACCCTCCTTTGTATTTACTTGCATGAAACTTAGGTTGTAGATCCTTTTGATGTTGCTTCTTGTTGATGGATGTGCGCGTTAGGCTTTAGAAAACTAGCCATAAGATATTAAATTGGCATAGACGTCTAGGGAAACGCGAGTAGTGCAGAAAGGATACCATCGGTAATGGTCTGCATATTACCTTACTCTTAATATGGTTGATCCCTCTTAAGATATTTCACATGCATTTAATATACTCTTAGGGGCCTTGTAATAGTCTTCATACTACCTTACTTGTGCGTTGCCCTAACGGAATATTAAATAGACGACGGGTTCGTGTAATCCGTTCATGACCTAGGAAATACTTAAATAGATCATCACAAGTGTGACAAGGCAACAGATCTAGGAGAAGCAATCTAAGGAGTAGTGCATGATTAGGTAAATACATATTTTTATCATAAAGTTATCACCAGTAGTTTAGATTATAATTAGTTTAATTATTAGTTAATCAAACCAACCTCTCAAACCATGATATTTACCTTCTTTCTTATAAATATAAAAACACAAAAAGAATCTTCTCTCAACCCCTTAGAATTCTGTTAGACTGTGTTCAAGCCTTCCCAACCTATTCCCCTAGAGAACGATAACAACCCCCGAGTCTTGCCTATACTACACTGTAACGATTAGGTACACTGCCTAGGGGATTGTAAAACTTCCTGTGAAGTCTTCGCAACCCTCACATCAAGTTTTTGGCGCCGCTGCGTGGGGAATAGTTAGGTTTCGATCATTGTTTAACTTAGTTCTACTCGCTTGATTCCTATCAAGTGAGAATTTTAATTCCAGTATATTAGCTTTCTCGTAGTCTATCTTTTCTTTGTGTTAATTGTTTCGTAATCCATTCTTGTCAACCACCATGGGAGACGCCAATCCTATCCGTACTCTTGGAGATTACTCCAAACCTAGCCACGAGGGCTACATGAATACCATTGAGCTTCCCGTAGGGAACAATGTGGTACCTCTTCGATCCGACACCATCCGGTTGGTGCAAAACGGATGCTCACTCCACGGACTTCGGTCCGAGGATCCAAACCAACACTTCAAGGATTTCTTAAAACGTGTGGACTCACTTGACCTTGACGGTGAAAACAGGGAAAGAACGCGCCTATATTTATTTTAATTTTCCCTTCACGATCAAGCTAGCAACTGGCTTGAACGTCTTCCAGCAGGATCCATCACCACATGGGAGGATCTTGCTACTCATTTCCTTGCTCAATTCTTTCCACCGAGAAGGACTGCAAAACTCCGTAATGATATCCTGATGTTCCAACAACATCAAGGAGAATCTCTCTCAAAAGCATGAACTCGTTTCAAGGACTTACTCCAAAAAGTCCCTCATCATGGCATCGATCTTTGGCTCCAAGTCCAAATCTTGCATGACCATGTCACTCCCACCACAAGACGAACCATTGACCAATCGACCGGTGGTAAGCTTCGTGACAGAAACACCGAAGAATCTTGGGCATTATTAGAGGACCTCTCCCTCTATGACAACGAAAGTTGGAACGACCCAAAGGATTTCGCTAAGCCGGTCAAGGCAATCTCTTTGCCTCAAGATGTCCCGAGTACATCCGACCACCGCCTCATCGAGCTCGAAAATCAAGTCCAACGCTTGATGGAAGCTCATCTTGCTCCGATGCAACCTACTCAAGTGAACAAAGTCACTTCTTCATGTGAGATCTGCAGTGGTCCCCACGACACTCAGTACTGCATGAAAAATCCCGAACAAGCCTTTGTTGAATATGCATCCTCGCGTACCGACGAAGCGGGAGGTAAATGGTACACTTTCAAACCCGATCAAAACAATCTTGGTGACACCTACAATCCGTCATGGAAAAGTCACCCAAACCTTAGGTGGAGACAACCCCAAAATTCCCAAAATAGTTTTTCAAACCCACCTAACCGGTTCCAACCCAACGGTTTGATCCTGAACCGTTCCTTCAACAACAATCCTCAAAACTTTAGCAGTTAATCAAATCTCGAAGGATTGGTGTCCAACTTCATGGCATCTCAAGACGCCAGATTGTCCAAGTTTGTCCAAGGAGAAAAAAACACATAAAAATATATGTGTCAAATTTGTGAAAACAAAAACTTGAAAAAAGAGGAGGTAATTAATAAAACTTTAGTGGTTTAATTTAAATAAATTATATGGAGTTAAGTGTAAATTTATAAATTTACAAATTATATTATAACTTTAAAAAATAAACAAATAACCCCTTAAACTTTATACCCTTAGACTTTATATTTTAAAATACAATTCTTACTTCCAACAAAGATTTAACATTATTTAATCACATCTCAAATCTACCCGAAGACTTTTTAGTGGATTTTTCATTGTCGGCATAAAATCATGTTGTACAACCAAATAGAAAAACACCGAAGCACATAAATTATCGTAAATAAAGAAAAAATATTTTTTAGCTATTCATTGATGGGTTTGGAAGAAATTACATTTTCTTTTCTTTTGGTTTAATACGTACTAAAATTCTAACAATTTAATTTCTGAAAAAGTATTTATTTCATTTACATGTTTTCTAAAGTGTGAAGTCAATGGTTCGAATATAACGAGGAGAAAATTAATCCCCTTGTGGCCTCGGAAGTTCATTTGAGCCGACTCCGGGCTACCTAAAAGGGTAGTTTCGCTGGGATCAGTTGACTCACGATATCGAGTCCGAAAACAGGTAAATCAAAAGAAAAAAATTACTAATTATCCTACTACGTAATATATAAACGATTTAATAAATCTATTCTCTTCATAAGATTTCGATAATACTCTATACATAACTTATAAAACATAAAAAATAAAAATTATACATATATTAAAAAAAATATAATGTTTAAGCATCGTGCGTGCACGGGCATTAAAACTAGTAAAATTAATAAACAAATATAATTTCTCTCTCCAAAACCTACATCAAATCTAAATCCAATACCGAATCTAAATCCAAATCTAAACCCACTTATAAATCAAACGCACTCTTAGTGTTAATTTGATGATTTTTGAGTGTATAAAATTGGACACCTGGTAATGATCATAGTCAATAATAATTGTTGAGACATAAAACAACATACATTTTATCAATAGCCTTTTGACCTAGTGGTACCAAAAGTGTTCTAGCAGCCACAAATCACAGGTTCAATTTCGAAACTTGTCTTGCTACAATAGTGTTAGACCTGACGTAATAGGAGTGACAAGACCGAGTCTTGGACGCTCAAGACGCGTCTTAGCTTATTACAGCTCCAGTTGAGCACACGTTTTCGACCAACAAAAATGCATGACTCGGTCGTCCCCAAGACCGAGTCGTGTAGTGTGTGTGTTTTGATGGGCCATATTTATGTTTTGAGTGATGTAGTTTTGTTGATAAAGTTGATTGTCTTGTAACACTCGGTTAATAGTAAAGTTGGTTGTAAAAAAAAATTAAGTGACGCTGAAATAACGACAATAAATACGATCTTGGAGTCTTTTAATGTATCTGTAATTCTCACATACAAGATTTAGAGTCTTATATTGTATCTGTAATTCTCACATACAAGATTTATTATTTTATGATTATGCAACAAATTAATAGCATCAAGTAATGCGATGTTTTGTTTAATATCATATATGATTTTATACGAATATTCAAATTAGTGTTTAATCATATATGATATTTTCATGCAAGTTTCAACAACGACAAAAAACGTGAAAAAGACGAAATTTTTTTTTGTCGAAAGTATATCAAAGTGGATATTTATGGAAAGATACTGTAATTGAATGCTCGTCGTGATGGCATATTTTTTTCGCTTAATGATTAACAGTTTAAGAGATATTTAAAATTTTAAAAATAGGTGAAATAATAAAATTCTTTTAATTTCAACCATTGATTTTTTTTAGAGGATGGTGGGGATGAGTCCCTTGGTATCTAACATTTTTTGGTATCCAATATAACTCTCCTTTTTGTTTGAAGGCTGACTTAAACTTATAGAGGCATTCAGTAAATTTGGTATTTAGTTTTTCATATATTTCTTATTTTGAGTCTTTAGAATTTGGCAATTAGGTCATTTGTTTCTTATAAATACGGATAATGACATTTGTTTTCTCTGGAACATTTAAATTGAATTTTGTATTTGCTATTTAATTCTTTGTTATAAATAAAAACTTCCGCTTCGTTTGTTGACTTTTTTATTCATACTTTAAATTACCAACAAGTGGTAGCCAAGTTCGTTAAAAATAATTGCATGGTAAGGGTTAAAGTATTCTTCTGTTGTGATCAGGGATTGTTTGTTTTGTTTCTGAATTGATATTCGATTTTGTTTGTGTTTTTTGGCTTTTGAATTGTCGTTTGGCCTTAAGGTTTTGTCAGAATATTGGCCATTGAAAGTTGGAAGTTGGAAATCATGAATTGGTTTTGTTAACTTTTATTCTTTGATCATAGTTTGGTATTAATAACTAGTAATGTGGGCTTTATTTTTATTTTTTAATATCCATATCCATAATAAAGTACTTATGAAGCAGGATTGCCTTCTAAAAATAGTTTTCAAGTTACACACTATTAAGCATAGTGTACAACTCATAGAATCATAATTAGAACTTTTGCATTTAAACATAAATTATTACATAATCAATACTCTATTAAAACAAATTCATTACATAAATATTTGAAAATAAAAATAATTAATACTTAATTAATAAATGATTTGATATCAACTCTTTATTTAAAAAATTCAATCATATATTCACGTTTGTACAAACAATTAAAGGCTTATCTACAAAAGCGTTTATATGATTGTATCCCTTAAAATGATGGTGTCATTTGTTTTGTTAATACTGGATAGTTCTAAGAGTTCATAGGGAACCGAAGTCATCATCGGTTCGGCTAGCCAATAAAAGCCGTCCGAAGACGAACCGAAGAGGACCAGTCGGAACCGATAAAAACGGGTGAACCAGGCTTCACCGGGATCAAATTCTTTTTATTTCTCCGGTTAATCGTCACAGGATACTCACCGCCACAAACTCACGAGTGCCATGCTAGTTAATTTATAGTGCTAGGTGTCTTATTTAGGTTTTAATTTGCTGTTATCATATTCTTTCGTAATATGGAGATATTTTTTAACACATGTTAACTATGATAAAATAATCATGCTTTTTCTTAGTGAAACGCATTATAGCATCATGCTAGCTATGATAAGATAATCATGTTTTTTCTTAGTGAAACGCATTATAGCATCATTTTAGCTATCTTGAAATTGTAATTCAGAGTTTGTATTTATAATTCTTTATGTCGTGACATTTTATATATCAAATAAAAATTGACGTGAAGATGAGCCACGTAACTTACGTAACTTGAACAGGTTACAAAGAACAAAAAAAAAGATGGTTTTTTGTTTATGAGGGGCATTTTTTTGTCGACTCGTGTTATATTAAGCTATATTTCTTGGCGTTTGAATTTAAGTCATAATTCGTGTCATACACTTTGGCTGTTAGAATTATCTAATATCAATGCGTTTGAATTTAATTTTTTCAATGAAGGCTCCTCCTTTTTCTCTTCTTGACGTGCAATTGAACAAAATTGATTGATTTCTTTCTTGGCATATCATCACTGTTTTACGATGCGATTGATTCGGTTACAATTAATTTTTTTCCGATCTGATCTAATGTTCCGATCTGAGGGTATCTTTTCAGATCTGAGGGTATCTTTTCAGATCTAATGTTCCGATCTCGAAAACTCCATCTCCGGGTATAGGCTTCGATCCGTTCATCCCTATATCCTTGTGATCGGTTAACTCGCGAGGTAATGAATTTTGTTCTTAATTTGTTCTTGATCAGATCGACTGTTTTTAGGTTTGATCCTTTCTTTTTTGTGATGTTGTTTGAAACTCCCTTCATTCAAGATGACTAGGTGAGACTCTCTGAAAATTACCAGGCGTCAGTTTTTCTCAAATGAATATTTTACCAAGAAAATTTCCCATTCGGTTTTTGTAACTAATTTTCCGGATTATGTCAATTCTCGTGATCTATGGAACAAATGTAGGCGTTATATGGACGGTTATAGATGTGTATTCCGAATAAAAATCTAAAAGCAGGAATGAGATTTGCATTTGTCCGTTTCATTAAGGTCTATTAATCTCGAAGATTGGTGAAGGGGATTTATGCACGATATGGATTGGGAGTTATCATTGTGTGCAAATCAGTTAGGGTGATGATAGGCCTCAAAAACCTCTGAATCCTAATACTAATGTCCCCCAAAAATATGGTTCGAAGAAGGATGCAGATCATAGGAATGGCTCAACGGGTTCTCATCAGAAAAAGGGAGGTGTGACTTCTTATGTTTCAGTTGTTTAAAAAATGGGGGGTAAACTTCGTTGGTCACAACCTGGAAATTCGTTGTCATCATGCTCCTGCTCTGGGGTTAGATGAGGAGTGTGGTGTGGAAAGAGGGATTCTTCTAAATTGTGCCTATGGGGAGAGTCAGTCATTGATTCCAAGTTACCAAGTTACAATCCCTTCTCGTGGATGAGGGATTGTGATTGTTTACATTGTCCAATCTTGGAGGCTTTGTGGGTTATGTTTGAATGTTGTTTAACCCCCCATGATACGAAAAGATATTTGGTAATCATGTTGGGAATCAATTCTTGGTTTCAAGTGATAACAGGAAGTTTTTTTTTTAATCTGGACTTTGTCAGTGTTTGATCGAGTAGTGTGGGTTGATATTGAGGGAGTCCCACGTTATGTTTGAGTACTCGCAAAATGTTTGATAAAATCGGTATAAATGGGGAGAAGTGCTGGAACATTGAAGAACTCGTATGTGACTTCTTTGGACGCAAGGCGTTCTATGCATGTTAACTAACATTCCGGTGTTAATTTTTGAATCTTTTTAAAATTATTGTTAAAGGTAAAGTGTATATGGTTCGCGCAAAAGAGTTGTTTACTTGGACTCCTTCTTTTGAATCTATAAAGGAACATGATTATTCCTCGGAAGACGAATCTGTTCAAGGAGTAGGATCTAAATGAAAATAAGTTATAACACGTATGAAGAAAGAGGAGGGTGTGTTTAATTAATAGTGAAGATGAGGAAGTTGCTGAAAACCGTTTTATGGGAAAAATCCTCTCAGTCATGGAAACACAGTGTACACGTGGATAAGGAAATTTCTGCTGATCCGTTTGGACTTAATGATCTATTAGGTCTAAAGAAGCCTGTAGAGGAGAATTTGGAACCGAGTCCGTCTTTGTCACACCCCCCGGGGTTCTCGCCAGTGGGATCTTTGAATTCAAGTGACAAGGAATTGAATAAGGAGTTTTCACCAACGATAAGTGCTAAGGTATTGAAAAATCTCAAGTGGTACTGAAGATGTTTCGTTTAACTCTGTTGGGGGAAGTGGAAATAAATAAAGGGGGATCTGTTTTAGGAGTGTCAGATGTGATGATTCGTGTGGTAGGGCTATGGGGTATTCTATGGAGGGGTGTGAAAAAAGATATCGAAGCCATCATTATAGGCAAAGGAGACGAGGCTGTTTTTAGATGAATTTTATGTCTTTAAATATTCAAGGGCTTGGTAGCAAGTCCAAAAAGGAGTGGGTAAAGGAGTTATCTAATAATAATAAACTTAATTTTATTGCAATTCAAGAAACGAAGATGGAGAAGGTGTCTCACATGGATGTGAAATTTATGTGGGGTAACTCGAATTATGACTACGTGTTTAGTGAAGCGGCTGGTAATTCTGGTGGAATTCTTTGTATTTGGGAGGAATCTTTTTTCAAGAAAGATTATGTTACGATCTCGGATTCGTTTGTAGCCATTTATGGGACGGTGAGATCCCTAGTATAACTTAAGCTTCTTGTTGTGTCTATTTACGCCCCGCAGCAACCTTCTTTGAGACGGGTGTTATGGGAATATTTACTGATTTTGTTGGGACGTTGGAATGGAGAGGCTATTTTATTGGGAGATATAACGAAGTGCGCTACCAATTGTTGAAGACGAGGTAGTGTTTTAATGTTAATTAACGGTAGCTTTTTTAATTCAATTCATATCTTTCTCTGGATTTAGTGGATATTAAAATGGAGGGTTACCACGTTTACTTCGTTGCGTAAGTGCTTGCTATTGTCCAATAGTTTGAAGAGGTGTCATTCTTTATCGAGTCTAACGTTTTGTCTTCTTTCGGGTTGATGTAGTACGCCCGTCCGGATCCCGTACGACCCGTTCGGATGTGGGGTCCGTCCGGTATATACGCGGATACCCGTTTGGAACTTTATGGCCCGTATGGCCCGTTCGGACTCTTGTGGCCCCTTCGGACTTGAATAGCTTGCTTGGTCTGGAATGATTCGATTGAGCTTGAGTGGTTCGCTTGGGTTTTATGTGGCCCATTCGGATTACTAGCCTGTCCGGCATATAGGCGGACAGTGTGAATCTTCACATTTTTCACCTTCTATCGCTCGCTGGAAAACCAAACACCGGTGGTGGTTTTCAATATCCGGCAACAGTTTTTGGTGTTGATTATACATCAGATAAAAGATAACCTTTTAAACATGTAACAAAAAGCTATTTTTATCACTTGTCCTTTTAAAAAAACCAATTAGTCCGGTCCGGTCCAATAAAGCATATATCGAAGACCAAATATGATAAAAAGGAATCATTAACAAGAAACGGTCTAATCTAGCCATCCGTGGTGTGTTTGTTGATGGTACGTGGTGCACAGATCCTATCTTAGTGAAGAAAGCTTTTAAAGATCACTATGAAGCTCGTTTTAATAAGCCCACAAAGGCTAGATTGAAACTCAGTTTCTCCTTTCCAAATCGGTTATCTACAGATCAGGTTGTCGACTTAGAGCGTCATGTGTCTCATGATGAGATTAGATTGGCTGTGTGGGATTGTGGAGTCAATAAGTCACCGGGTCCGGACGGGTTCACTTTTGAATTCTTTAGAAAATTTTGGAAGGTTATTGGTCCGGATTTCTGTGAAGCGGTTGAGCATTTCTTTAAACAGGGCTCGTTCTCTAAGGGTTGTAACTCTTCTTTTATTGCTCTAATCCCAAAAGTCCTGGATGCAAAATTCGTCAACGATTATCGCCCTATTAGTTTAATAGGGTGTATTTATAAGGTCGTCACTAAGATTTTGGCAAGCCGTTTGGCTATGGTTATAGCAGGCCTTGTGTCTAACACTCAATCCGCGTTTGTTGCTGAAAGACAGATCTTGGATGGTCCTTTCATTCTTAACGAAGTGCTTGATTGGTGTAAAAGGAAGAAAAAGAAAGCGTTGTTTTTTAAAGTTGATTTTGCTAAGGCATATGACTCGGTTCGTTGGGACTTCTTGCTTGACGTCCTTGAGGCTTTTGGATTCGGTTCGACTTGGTGTACTTGGATTAGAGGTATTTCTGATTTTGCTAAGGCTTCGTTACTAGTTAATGGAAGTCCGTCTGACGAGTTTCATATTCATCGGGGTCTTAAACAAGGTGATCCGCTATCGCCTTTTCTTTTTATTCTTGTTATGGAAGCTTTGCATTTATCCGTTTGTAAAGCAGTTGATGAAGATGTGTTTAAAGGCATTCAGTTACAGGGATCTTTGGCTTTATCTCATTTATTTTATGGGTGAATGGCCTGATAATAATTTGAGAGGTATTATCAATATTCTTAAATGTTTCCATCTCGCGTCGGGATTACAGATTAATATTCATAAGAGCCAAATTTTGGTTGTGGGGGTCCCGCGGTCTAGAGTTGAGGATATGGCTTCTTCTTTAGGTTGCACTATTATGGAAAACAAGTTCCGTTATCTTGGGGTTATGGTGGGGGCTGGGATGACTCGTCATAAGGCTTGGGATGATGTAATTTTAAAGCTTCAATCGCGTTTGTCTAAATGGAAAGCGAAAACCCTCTCGATTGGTGGTAGGCTTACTTTGTTAAAATCAGTTCTCGGTGCATCTCCCCTTTATAACATGTCCATTTTTAAGGTTCCTAAAGGCGTGCTTAAGGTTATGGAGTCAATTCGTAGTAACTTCTTTAAAGGTGCCAGCATGTTGGAGAAAAAAATTTCCTGGATTGCTTGGGATAAGGTGTTAGCTTCGAAGAAGAAAGGGGGTCTTGGGGTTTCGAGTTATTTCGCTCTTAATCGAGCGCTCCTCTTAAAGTGGGTTTGGCGTTTCGTTTCGCAAGATGATTCTTTGTGGTTTCGTGTTATCCAAGCGGTTCATGGGGATAAGATTGATTCTCATTCAGTTCGTAAGGTTTCCATATGGAGTTCGATTTTGAAGGAAGTTCAAGTGCTTAAGTCATCTGGATTTGATTTCTTGTCGTATTGCTCTAAACGTATCGGGGATGGTCAATCTACTAGTTTTTGGAAAGAGACTTGGATGGGGGATATTCCCTTGTGTGAGTTGTGTCCGCGTTTGTTTGCCCTTGATTCTGCTCCCAATATTTGTGTGGCGGCTAAGATGGCTGGCCCCCTGGATACGTCTTTTCGGAGATCAGTTAGAGGAGGGGTCGAACAGCAAGAATTCTCAGATTTAAGTTCGTTTTTGAATTCAGTGGTTCTTTCAACGTCTAATGATCGTTGGTATTTCTCCCTTTCTAGCAGTGGTGAATTTAGTGTGAAAGATACTCGTCTTGCTATTGATGATTTGGTGCTTCCCTCTCATTCTGAGCCGACTAGGTGGGTTAAGTTAATTCCTATTAAGATTAATGTTTTTATGTGGCGAGCTCGTCGGGGGTGTTTGCCTACTAGATACAATCTGGTCCAAAAAGGTGTTATTTTGGAGTCCACTTCTTGCCCGGTTTGTTTTTCGGATGAAGAGGATGTCCATCATTTGTTATTTCGATGTTCTCTATCTCAGGAGGTTTTGCATCGTGTTTGCCGTTGGTGGGAGATCGATTTCCAGCTTTGGCGTTCGTTCTCAGAATGGGACGAGTGGTTCTCTTCTATTCGTCTTCCGGGTTCAGTTAAAGGTTTTTTGGAAGGAGTCTTCTACGTTGCTTGGTGGTTTATTTGGGGATTTCGGAATCGTTCTACTTTTGATGTTAATAAGCCGTCTAGATCGATCCTTTTTGAGAATATTGTCTCTTCCTCCTTTCTTTGGTGTAATAGTAGGTGTAGTAGAAAGTTCTCTAGGGATGATTGGCTTAAAAACCCGCATTTAATATCTTTGTAATTTCTTTTCTAGCTCCTTGCTAGTTTATAAAATTTTGCCGTTCAAAAAAAAAAAACAAAAGAATAAAAACATGACACAATTTGTCTTCATCTTCACGATATTTCACTAGAGTTATTTCAGTTCTTTAAAAAATTTACTATGCATTTCCTTCAAACGTAACACCACCATCAAAGGCACTCCTTTCCACCGCGCTCTCCAGCACCACCACTCGTAACCGCACCATCACTACCACCAATTAACTCATTTACATAAACTTAAGTAAATCGACAATAAAAACACATAGGATAATAAAAGAACGGAACCACCAACGGGCATTTGGTCCAATGGTATGGAGGTTTTACTCTCCTAGGCAAGGTCTCATGTTCGAGTCTTGTTTAGGGCGATAGGGGTTTCCTCCCGCGTGTGTAAAGGGAAGAGTGTCATTGCCTTCTGGGCTGGACCCAACCTTGTTGTGTGGGCTCGCTACGCCTTCTGGGCTAGGGGCCATGTAGCCACAAATTGCCGTTCCAAAAAAAAAAAAGAACGGAACCGACATAATACAAACAAAGATTCATAACTTTAAAAAAAAAAATTGATTGGTAAACTTTTTTTTTATTCACACACACTTTAATGTACAAATTGACAAAGCATCGTCTAACACATGTACAACTGTTTATAACATATAATGAAATATGCAAATAAAAAAAGAAGAATACGCAAATCATTAGCCTAAAAAAATAAATGTTATCCAAATCTTTTATGTGCGTTTGTATCCATTACAACCCAAGTAAAATAGGTTGTTGTTGTTTACGGTGTGTGTTATATACTCACAGTCATCTTTTGTTTCTGTGTGGATCCAAGTTTGGTGGGAGTCGGGAACACTAGAAAATTTTTGAAGCAGAAAAAATAAACCACATGAGACATGACGAAAGTAGGTGTTTCTGATTGGTGTACGTGTGTTTTAAATATGAAAAAAAAAATTGGTGAAAATTTTAAGTGAGAAAATACATACTGTAATACATTTAAGAAATTATTAAAAGATTGAACATGTATCTAACAATGTGTTTTAGATGGATAAATCGCATAAAAAAATACTTATCTTAGGTCCAATTTCAATTAAACATACCAGTCTTTTTTTCGATTTAAGATATTTAACTTATCATATCGTGCAATTTAAAGATATTTTTACCTGCTAGTCAGGTAACATGTCACTTTTTTTCATAAAAATTTTGTGTTTTTATTTAGTCTAAGTATATCAAAAACATTCGTAAAAATTCGTCATTTTTATATAAAATTCTAAAAGGTATTCTCTTTCTGTCATAATTTTTTCAAGATTTTTAGTCACGTTTTACTATTTAAAAATATCAGCTTTGTATTTTTATCTAGTCTAAATATATCAAAAACCTTCGTAAAAGTTCGTCCTTTTTATATAAGATTCTAAGAAGTGTTTTCTTTTTGTCATAATTGTTTCAAGATTTTTAGTAACGTTTTACTATTTTAGAAAAATCAAAAACCGATTATGTCCTTTTTTTTTATAAAATTGTTTTGTTATAATATTATAAAAAATAGTAAAAAAGGTTAAAAAATATTTCTTAAATTTTCTGGTAGCTCTCCAATAGTGTTTTTAATTGGGTAAAATTTTCTAGAATTTTGGAATTCGTTTTGTGATTTACTTTAATTTAAAGGCTGTTTTAGTCATTAAATTAGTTAAATATTTTTGGTCATTAAAAAATTTTGTTTTTATTTTCTAAAATGAGTTCTTGTTTAGATTAAGTTTCTGTGTACGTACACATGATGTATTGTGGCAAGGAATTTGGTGAAATAAGACATAAAGGGTGTTTGGTATTTTAACTTGTTTTATAACCTGCAAACCTACTAATTGTTCAACATTGCAACAAGAAAAAAAAATCGATTTCTTAAATTGAGAAAAAAAGACTGATAGTTTTAATTGAAGTTTAACCTAAGATGGGTACTTTTTTATGCAATGCCTAACAAAAATAAATAATAATAATACATGTAATATTATGATGCCTAACAAAAAATAGTACACGTACCAAATTGATACATTTGAAAAAATGTGTCGCTATTGTACGGCTAAAACCTTAAAGTCAATCATAGACAAAACAAGTCAAATATGCCACGTAGGTATTTTACCGGTTTTTAAAAAGTTTAACCGATAGCCTGTAATACTTGGTGCACATGGACACATCACATGAAAGTACACAATATTAAGTGGGACAGTAAATAATACACGTACCAAAACGATACATTCAAAAAAATACGTGACTATTGTACGACCAAAACCCATTTAAATAACAACACTTACTCATAATTTTCCTTTTCCTTCTTTACTAATTAAACTAAAAATATAAAGAGAATGAAAGGAATAAAATATAATGAGGTCGGTTGTTTAATTGCTAACGTGAAACTAAGAGTATTAGTTACAGAGGTGTTGTCGGGATGGTGTTATGAGCAAAATTGATATCACGGGTAAAAGTGATGTCATGAGTTCACATATACCCCATTAAAATACAAATACTATAAAAAAACGATGCGTGGTCTGGTCCCTACGATGCCAGCCTAGACCAGCCGATGCCCGATGTGGTGTCTCGTGCCATGGATTGGGCTCGTCGACAACATAAGGCTATGACTTAACGATACCCTATGCTTTAAAGGCTTTTTTTGTTTAAAATTTGTACGGAGTATTAAGTTAAATTTTAATAAGAAATGACTTAATGCATACACCTTTAGTTTTTTTTTTGAACGGCAAAGATGGAATATATATAAAAAAGAGACTAGCAAGACGCTAGAAACTTAAAGTACAATAGAGTCAAGAAAAAGAAATACATAACATCAAAAAATGGTAAAATCCCGAGACTTTAACTGCGAGGGAATCAAAAGGGATGAAAAAACTTTTGACACGAAGGCCGACGGATCGGTTTTCACTTCGGCAAAAGAAAAACCCCCCATCCCGGAGGCCGAGCCACCGGTTTTCACTTCGGGATGGATTTTGATGAAACCCCAAACAAGTCCCGAGAGAAGGATGAAAAGAAGAACCATCCTCAAAACCGACGAAGATGCCAAACGAAAAAACCTTGGCGTACAGGTACGCCAACCCAGCGAACTTGAACGCCAGCTTCAGGAAAAAACCAAAAGCAGCTCTAACCATTGCCATTACGCGTGATCGAAAGGGGATACATAAGCCAGTCATTCCAAGATAACTTCATATGGTCCCTATTGTGAAGCCACGAAAATGAAGAGAAACGAACATTATCGAATAGATCACTTTTCCTCAACGGTTGAGAGTTAAACGTGACGCTATTTCGGTATCTCCAAAGCCACCAAAGAACCGAAGTAGTAATAACATAGAACCTGTGTTTTTTCTCTTTAGAAGCATGCCAAGAGATGATCCAATCATTGAAAGAATCCCAAGAAGAAGCTTGAAAAAGAGGAATATCACACCATCTAAAAACGAGCTTCCACATATCGGTAGCAATGTCGCATTCGAAGAAAACATGATTAGCAGATTCAACATTGGCATTGCAAGAAGGACAAGAGATGGCCGGAATATCCATACCACGCGAAGAGAGATTCAATCTATGAGGGAGTCGGTCCAAGGAAAGCCTCCACATAAACACATTGACCTTCCGGGGGATAGATTTATCCCAAGTAGTAGTATGAGCAAGAGTGGGAAGGATATTTTGGTCAATCCTATAACGAGCATCCTTAACGGTAAAAGTACCATTAAGGACCAAGACTTCCAAGTACAAGTTTCTTCAATGACAGTAATATTTTTAGTTGACCGATTTCATTTAACATGTCACATAAATAGCAAGATTCTAAAACACCCAATATTGTCGGTCCGTGAGACCAATTCCAAGAACCAGTGCCCATTATTAATTACGGTCAATGATATGAACAACTTTGTCTTCTTGATCAAGATGATAGAGCTGATTGTACCTTGTAAAAGGAGCAGTCCTCGCCTACCCATATATCTTTCCAAAATCGAAATACAGTGCCACAACCTGCTTTAAAACGAAAAGTTTTAGATAAGAAATACCTTTTCTAGTGGAGAAAATTGGAGTTTCCAACAATGTTAGCCAAATGCCTTGAAATGCTACAACCATTTAGATCGAAACCTCTCTCGTGACCCTGATAAGCTTGTTGACCTGAACCCAAAAAAGGGCGTTTTGGGAAGAAACAACCTCCAACGCCATTTTTGAAGAAGAGCAAGGTTGAAAGCTTTAAGACTGCCAATGTTTAACCCTCCTTTATCGAAAGAATTAAGAATGATTGGCCATTTGACCCAAGCCATTTTGTTTTTATCTTTATTACCACCCCAAAAAAAATTAGCCCGAATTCTTTCCAGGTCTTGAAGGACCGATTCGGGTGCTCTGAAAATCGATAGATAGTAGATACCAAGACTACCAAGCACAAACTTGATAAGAGTCAGACTACCATACACCTTTAGTTTATCACTTTATATTTCCAGTCATATTTATTTATTAAGTTATAAAATAACAATTTTCATATTTTTTTTGGAACGACGGATTTTTATTAAAAAATAACTAGCAAGGCGCTAAGAAAATTACAAAGATATTAAATGAGGATTTTTAAGCCACTCAATCCAACTAAACGAGCATTTACATCTATAACGGCACCAATAAAACGACCGTGACACCACATCTTCAAAAATAACCACATTTGAAGGAAACTCCGAGTCGAAAACACATTTATTGCGGAAACTCCAAATATGCCACCACATAGCATAACAAACTCCTTAAAAAACTGCTTATGCTTAACCGAAAGCCGCAAGCTCAGAATCCACTCCAATCAATCTTCGTAAGAAGACGAGTCCGAATAGCTAACATCCCACCATCGAGATATCTTACGCAAAACCTCTCTAGTAATTCGGCAAATGAGGAAAACTGGTCGAGACGATTCAGCCGCCTCACCACACATAGGGCATATGATAGACTCGATCTCCATGCCTCTTCGAGATATATTAATTCTAGTTGTTAAACAATCTATTTTAACTTTCCAAGCATGAACATTTACCTTGATAGGCATTGCCTTAATCCAACGCGTCTTAGAAGCAACATCCGACAGCATTTTATCATCAAGCAACTTTCTAACCGAAGCAACTGAAAATTCTCCCGAGCCCTTCAGGGACCACGTCCATCTATCCCTCATATCAGCGAGCAAAGTACCTTCCACCTTTTCCAACATCGCATCAAACTGAGCTCGTTCCACACCTCCCCTTGGTTCACGACGAAAAGAATAAACCAAGTTACTATGATTCATCTTTAAAGCAACATCTATATTTTTATTCAGCTCCAACGCGTATAACCTAGGATATAAGTTTTTGAAAACAGTACCCTCACGCCATGGTTCCTCCCAAAACAATTTCCATATGACTTTATGAATTTAATGTTTTTCAATTCATATCAAGTCAATTAAATTAAATTTAAACACCACTTAAGTCTTGATAGCTAGTTAAAGCAGTAACGTGAACCAACACTTTTTGTATGTTAAGTAACTTAATTAACATATAGTTTAGTAACCTGGTTGAAAAAAATAAACTAAACAAACAACTACACAATGTTCGTTAACTTAACTGTAAAACAAACAGGCTCACAGCCTGTTTGTTTATTTTCTTAATTAGGTCATGTTTAATTTACGGACGATTTAATGCAATCACCTCTAGTTTTATCACTTTATATTTTAAGTCATATTTTTCTATTAAGTCATAAACAAACAATTTTCATATGATTTAATAACTTCAGTTTTTTATATATCAATTAAGTCCAAATCAAACACCACTTAAGTGGTTGAAAGTTTTATTGTAAAGTTCATACTCCTATCATTGAACACTTAAGGCTTGTATTTATTACTTAATATTTTCAGTCATCGTTCTATATTAAATCATAAACAAACAATTTTATGACTTAACGAATTCAGTTTTTTTTTCATACTAAACTGATTAAGTCGAATTAAAACACCACCTTTTAATTAGGCACTAACCATTTAAGGATGTTCTAGTTGTAAAAAATTTGCGGCTATCATCACTACTAACTTAATTGGCCTCATTCGACCCTATCAGCTTTCACACAAAAAGAACTAAACATGACCTCACGAACTATCAAAAGATGTTGATAAAGTATTTAAGTTCATGGCACATAATTAATAGATAATACAACATCAACAATACCCAATCATGTTGTAACGAGGTATACGAACGTAGACAATCTCATTTTTATCCAGAATTTCTAGACATACGCACTCTTACCTAAAGAACTGCTTAAGAAAAAAGCTCCTGCAAAACTATGTGTAAATAAAATATTACATATGAGCAAAATAAACGTGATAATATAAAAAGTAAACATGTAAATAAGAAAATGCATACATGCATAAAGCACAAAAACATACAATTATGGTTATACTTTATTGTTCATGATAATAATACCAGCATATATAGCTGATCACTTGATGCTTAATTTTGTCCCTAACCTGGTCGTTTATGATGCACTTGTTGGTACACCATACTTGTTTAACGAATCTGACTTACGAACTAAATTGATTAGGTTTGAGTTTTCAAACATAAAATATTATAGCTATATGTTAGATTGTTAGGCAGCTCAATCATTTATGGGTTATTCATTGATATGTAGTACACAAATGATTTCTAGTGGCTAACCGCTAACCTTTTAGTCAGATCGATTTATTGTGCTCTTAATATTTTTTTTTTTGGTAAAAAGTGAATTATATTACCAACGAGATGATTACAACTTATTAAAAGGCTTGGACAGACCCAAAACCTTTTTATACAATTCACAAACCTCAGAATTGTGCTCTTAATATTCATACAGAAATTGTGCGGTCATGAGATGATATAACTTGATCATGGTTGTTACATTGTCACAAGTCTAATTCTCGTTCATTTGTTCAACTTGCTTTTTATATTAGAACTATCGTAGTTTATTGAATACACAATGATAAGTTAGCACCGTAAAAAATTAACAAGCACTTGTACAATTTTTTTTAATTGTCTCTCTAAAATAATTTCTTCTGAAAAAAGGTGCGCGTTAGTTAAGCAAATTATATTACCTTAGCTTAAACTTATTGTTGATCAGTTTATAGCTTTATAACACTTTATCCTGTTTTTATATTATTAGTTTTCATAATACACATTAAACGCGTTCGACATGCCTCCGTGGTGCTGGCTACAAGGATTCATGAAATTAGACCTAAATGGCTAAATAAGTTTTAAGTGTAACACCCCCAAATTTGGGTCGCAGCGGAATAAGGGTCCGGGGCGTGTTACTTCTCAGATCAATAACACAAGATAATATAAGAACGACCAAAAAGTCGTTTAAAATTGATACATTGGATTTAATAAAGTATGTGTTACAAAAGCCCGAAGCTTTACTTGTTTACTTGTTATTATTACAAAGATTTTCAGCCCATAACAGATATACAAAATGTAATGTGACTAAAGACCTCAAATATAACCACCAATGTATCCTTCGCACCTCGTGCTTAATGACCTCCTGAAAAACATTGCATTTAAAAACGTCAACATA
>BQNB010087651.1:343-27870 GCA_026074375.1 Tanacetum coccineum | reverse complement strand
ATTTCTAAACAATACAATTACTGGGGGACCGGACCCAAAAAAAACGGGTCACATTAAATTTATTTCACCTGACCCCCACATTAATAAAGTGTGTAACATTATTAAATGTTTTTGACCCGACCCCACATTAATAAAGTGGGTCACATCACATTATTTGTTTTTGCCAGTTTTTTTTTCTCAAAAAATTTTTAAAATAATTTTTTTTCTTTTTCTTTTATTAAATGTTTTTGACCCGACTTAATCAAGTGGGTAACATTATTAAATGTTTTTGACCCGACCCCACATTAATAAAGTGGGTCACATCACATTATTTGTTTTTGGCCATTTTTTTTTTCTCAAAAAATTTTTAAAATAATTTTTTTTCTTTTTTTTTTATAAAATGTTTTTGACCCGACCTCCACATTAATAAAGTGTGTCACATTATTTGTTTTTGACCAGTTTTTTTTTTCTCAAAAAAAATTTTAAATAAAATTTTTCTTTTTCTTCTCGGAATACCCTCTCGCACTGTTGGAATCATCGATCTGTTTTTTTTATGAATAAAACTTTAAGTTTCTTCAAACCCCGTTCTCCGCTAACCGTCCCGCAGCGATGCGCGGGTATAGCTACTTGTTAGTATACATTATTGAAAACGTGTTTCTAGAAAAGTCTTTTTTTTATAATGCACATAAGGTGTTTAATTTTATGCCTCACGAAATATGCATATAGACGCACACTAAGGTTGCGTTTAGTTGGAGAACATTTTTCATAATTTTCTATTTCCTGTTTTATAGAAAAAAGGAGGGGGTTTCCCATCTCCACAAAACAATTAAAAATTTAAAAAATGTGTTTAGTTAGAGAAACATGTATTTGTGTTTTCCATTTTGCAAAACTAAATACAAGTTCAAGTGTTAGTGTTTTCTATCTCAATTCTCTATTTAGTTTTGTAATATTATAAAGCCATATTCGAAACACAAAAACAAATATTATAAACTAACCAAATAAATTATAAAACAACTAAAAAAGTCTAATTGGAGAAAGTAACAAAGTAAAAAAGTAATCTTTAACATCAATCAACATGAAAAAAAATCTTCATACGACTACAATTCAACATAAAACCAATAAATTCGTCTCTAAACACACCCACGCATGACCATAACTATTTTAACATCACCCTCGAGCACCTCGCGCATCACGACGACTCGTATGTTTTTCCATTTTATAAGTTTTTTGACGTTTTTGTACGTTTACGGACGTTTTTGTACGTTTACGGACGTTTTCGTCCCTTTTTTACGATTTTGTCTGGTTTTTACGTTTTTATCTGTTTTTAAGTTTTCGTTCGTTTTTTTACGATTTCGTCTGGTTTTTACATTTTCGTACGTTTTTTTACGTTTTCGCCCGTTTTTTACGTTTTTGTCCGTTTTTTACGTTTTCGCTCGTTTTTCACGTTTTCGTCCATTTTTTTAAGATTTCGTCCGCTTTTTACGTATTCGTCTGTTTTTTTTGTTGTTTTCGTCTGTTTTTTACGATTTCGTCTGGTTTTTTACCATTTTTTCTTTTTTTAACGTTTTCGCCTGTTTTTTACGTTTTCGCCCGTTTTTACCTTTTCGTACGGTTTTTTACGTTTTCGTACTTTTTATACGTTTTCGTACTTTTTTACGATTTCGTCCGTTTTTTACATTTTTCTCCATTTTCTTACGCTTCGTCCATTTTGTTACGTATATGTACTTTTTCTTCTGGTTTATTACGAAACGTACTAAAACTGACGAAATCGTACGAAAACGTAAGAAAACATAATAAAACCTACGAAAACGGACTAAATCGTACCAACACGTAAAAAAACGGACGAAAACGTAAAAACAGACGAAAACGTATGAAAACTACGAAAACGTACGAAAACGGACGAAAAGGTAAAAAACAAGCGGAAACGTAAAAGAACGGACGAGAACGTAAAAAAAGCGTACGAAAACATAAATAAACATACGAAAGTGTAAAAAGCGGACGAAAACGTATAAAAGCGGACGAAAACGTAAAAACGTACGAAATCAGACAAAATCGTACGAAAACGGACACAAACGTAAAAAAAGTACGAAAACGTAGAAAAACGGATGAAAACGTAAGAAAATGTATAAAAGGACGAAAACTTATAAAAAACGGATGAAAACGTATAAAAACAGACAAAAATGTAAAAAAAAGTACGAAAACGGACAATATCGTACGGAATCGGACAAAATCTTACGAAAATGGACGCAAACGTAAAAAAACGTAAAAAACGGACGAAAAAAAAAAAGAATATGAAAACGTAAAAAAACATAAGAAAACGTAAAAAAACTGACGAAAACGTATGAAAACGTACGGGATCGGACAAAATTGTACGAAAACGGACGCAAATGTAAAAAAGCGTACGAAATCGGACGCAAAAGTAAAAAACCGTACGAAAACGTAAAAAACGGACGAAAACTTAAAAAAACTTACGAAAACGTAAAAAAACGTATGTTTTGGCCCGTGCCCGTTCTGGCCAGTGCCCATTCTGGCCCGTGCCCGTTCTGGCCCGTGCCCATTTTAGCTCGTGCCCGTTTTGCCCGGTGCCCGTCCTGGCGCGTGCTCGTTTTAGCCCGTGTCCGTTTTGTCCGGTGCTTGTGCCCGCCCGTTTTACCACCTCTAGGTGTTTAGTGTTATATAGGAAATAATGGGGAAAATAGATCCGGGTGTCATAAAAAAAACAGAGAAAACAAAATAAAATTGTTTTCTAGTTTTGTGTATAAAGGGAGGAAATAAGGATTTTGTGTTTTGTAGAGAATTTTGTTGGATAACGACGATTTGAACGCGATCTCCGTTTTCCTTGTTTTCCACAAAACATTTTGTGGAAAACAAAGTGTTTTCCCCCAGCGTTGGGAACAGTGGTGCCGTTCGGCTCGTGCCGTTCTCAAAAAGTGATGCCACGTCGGCAAAAATGCTGAACGGCACCAGAAACTGAACAGCACCACATTTGCTGGGGCATCCGTTGGCACCACTTTTCTGGTGCCGTTGGGCAATTTTTTTTTATTTTTTTTATTTACTAAATTAAAAAAATACCCAATATAACTAAAATTTAATTCATTAAAATAAAAAACATTACATTTAATAAAAATAAAACATTACATAAAATAAAACATTACATAAAATTAAAATTACAATCTAATGATTATTCGATAAATGCTTCACATGGTCCTGTCGAAGATCGATGTGCATTTTTCTATCTCGAAGTTCTTTTGACTTCCTAATATGTAAATCGCATCTTTCGACCCAATCTCGTTGACAACGCTGGATTCACGAACAAATCCCTCATATTCACTTCAAATCTTTCGTCGTCCAATATCATGTTATGTAACATTATATAACAATACATGATTCTTTTTAGATTGTTGAT
Source organism: Tanacetum coccineum (assembly GCA_026074375.1). Classification (NCBI taxonomy): domain Eukaryota; kingdom Viridiplantae; phylum Streptophyta; class Magnoliopsida; order Asterales; family Asteraceae; genus Tanacetum; species Tanacetum coccineum. Next base: position 24,485 of record BQNB010087651.1, on the reverse strand, counting down.
TTGGAAAGGACGGGCGGGTTGTCGTATAATTCCCCAACGACCTTGAAGGACTCCGAAAGCTCGTTTAATATCTTTCCTTGCAGCTTCTTGAACTTTTTTAAACTTCAAGGATTTTTCATCCCTTGCAACAGGAAACGTTTTGACAAACGTAGACCATGCTGGATAAATACCATCGGCTAAATAGCAACCTTTCCTATATGTATGTCCGTTTACTACAAATGGACATTCCGGAGCTGTATCAGCAAGTTCATCATCAAATAGTAGGGAACCATATAACACATTTAGATCATTATTCCCCCTGGAACCCCAAAATATGCATGCCATATCCACAACCTCTAATCCGCCACAGCTTCTAACATAATAGTTGGGTATTTATGATTCCTTCTTTTGAACTGCCCATCTAATGCCTTTGTGCAGTTTCTCCAATCCCAATGCATACAATCAATACTCCCGAGCATTCCCGGGAGTCCATGTTTTTGTTCGTGTAATTGATATGTTTTTTCGATATCCGCCGCAGTGGGTTTCCTTAAATATATGCATTTAGTAAAGTTATCTAAATATTCTCGTGAAGTACGTTCAACAATTTGCAAATACTCATCAGGTGTAGTGTCGTACGCCAGTTGGCGTAAGGCGGATGTGCACTTCAAAATAGGACCAATACTTAAACGACCGGTCGCATCGTAACGTGGTTTAAAATAAGTAAAGTACTCGGGAATAGGCTCAACATCATAACTTAAGATATTGCTGACTATTTTATTAAAAAGTGTAGAGCTCATACGATACCTTCGCCTAAAATTTTCTTCTAGAATATTTAGGTTTCAAAATTCACGTTGCCAAAAATAGTCTTTTCGAGTAGATAGCCGTTGTTCCGCAGAATTCTCGTTCCCGGGTATGTAATGTAATTCTCCTCTTCTGGAACCAAGCTACGAACCCCCCGGCCTCTTGTTCACACAAAGCTACATAATGTTCATAATCTCCCCCGCGTAAAATCGATCATAGTACACTGTTAAAAAAACTTCATATATGATCGTATGTTCGTAATGTCTGATTATGGGAATCCATAGGTGAAGAGAAAATTGGATATATATTGAAGTATGAATTATATCGGAAAGATGTGTGGGTAAATTATAGAAATAATAAGGAGTATTTTATAGTTGTTTTAAAGGGGTAAAAATAAGATTTTTTGGGGTATAAAAATTCAAAAATGCGCTCCTCCAACAGCCATAAACAGCTAGTTTTTTTTTAAAAAAATTAAAAAAATTATAGAATGACGTGGGATGGTAAGAACGGCGCGAGCACCGGAGTCATGCGCCGTTCGTTCGACTCGCGCCGTTCTTTAGCGCAGGCGAAAAACGCACCCGTTACCCCAGCTCTAAGCCAATACTTGCATTATTCTTTTTGTTTTTGTTTATGGTCAATGCTTCTATTATTGTTTTGCAATTTGCAAATTTTAATTCAGGCGGCTGTGAATGAGTATGAATAAGACAACGAATATTAGCCGGTCAACAAATATTAGCTGGTCAAGAATAATGGAGTTTTTTTTGTAAAAATGGTGTGTTTTTCAAAAGTTCTTTGCAAACACAAGTCTGTTTTAATTTGGTTTGCAAAATTGTGTCATTTAGTCAAAAGTAAACAAAAATAGGTCCTACTATGTTTGGTTTACGTCCTTTATTAGCTACACATTATTCATTTACACTCCTTTATAAATATAAATATTCATATTAAACCTTGTTATTTTCAATTATATTTTTATTTTCTATTGACCTTTATAAATATAAATATTTCATATTAGACTTTGGGGTTTTCAACACGATGTCGTTTTTGCTGGGGTTGGACCGTTTGAAACCGAAGTTGGCTCAAACGACGCCGTTTAGGGGTGGAACGATGTCGTTTAAAATGCATGTTGCCGTTTAGTATTTTAATTAAGTGCGACGACGTTGTTTTGATGGTTTTTGATGAGATATATGGACCATGGGTTGCTGATAAATACACACTGACAGAAAACAATACATACACGAATAAAAAATAGGACACACTCATTGTACAATAATACGAAGCTATGGTTAAGTAGTACTCATTTATATTTTATAATCTAAATTCTAAACGTTTACAATTAATTTAGTCCAAAATAAAATGTCTGATATTAATTTGTTTCCTGGTGTCATGGTTAATAGAAAAACGTCTCAACGGGCAACGACCATGTCTTAAAAAAACAAAATATAAAATATAGCTATATGACCTGAACAAGATATGCACTTTAATTTTTGTACAATTAGTTAAATAGAGGTAAACAGATAATATGTAACAAATGAAGGACCGAAATGATATATGTAAAAGACATTTAAAAGAGTCATTGACGTGGTGAGTCCATTTTTATGCTAAATGACCCAGTTTTGCAAATCAATTTAAAACAGACCCAGGTTGCACACAGATTTAAAAAACACACCATTTATACATTGTCGAGTTTTGTTTTCTTAACTATAGTACTTTTAAAATTAATTTAATAAAATGAGTATTTTTAAATATAGAGTAAAATACATTTTTATGGTTTACATTTTTTGAAATCTTACATTTTAGCACATTACATCCTTCTCATTTATATTACTTTTTTTTATTTTTATTTTTTAATTATACATTACTTTATTAATAAATTAAAGAGATTTACAAAAAACTAGAAAGAAGCTGAGATATTATTATTATTATTATTATTATTCATGTTCATATATTATGGTTTACACTTTTAAGGCCTTACATCATTGTCAGAAACTATGCAAAGATTTTAAAATAGTTTTATGCATCGACAACATCGTTCGTCTTTAAAGATGTATTAACTAACGAGTGATGTATTTTGAAATAGTTTTAAGCATGCGAGTCAATCACATAAATAACGTTCTTTTTGACCCTAAAGTCTCTTTATTTACTTAAATAATGTAGTTAAGGAATTCAAGCACATGGGAGCTAATAACGCACTTGTAACCCCTAGTTTTTGGCTCATATGATTCCTTAGGCCTCATTCATTAAACCACTCAAGATGGCATAGTGGCAAAAGAGCCTGTGATTATCACTCTAAAATGTTTGAGATTTCGACTTCAATTCCTGTTAGATGTAAAAAACCATAAAGTGGTCACGCTAACTTTTTGAAAAAAGAGGGATTTATCTGCAGGTTTGAATCTGTGTGGTTGTGGGTTCAAACCCCTTGAATTAGTCGGGCAAAAGTTTGGAAATCATGGTTAAAAAAGGCATGATTCATCATGCCCTGTTTATTTTACTCGTTTTTATAAGAACAAAAAGTTGTCTTATTCGACCCGTGCAGTTTTCTGTCACACCCCGCTAAAGCGGAAACACGAAAATGCAACATAATGATTTACATTGCTCAAGATACAAGATCATACCATACAAGGTTTACAAAGATTTAGATTTACAATAGTTCCCAAGTTGCATTCTTGATAAGTAAGACATAAGTCTTTAGATAAACTCCCAAAAGTGTACGTCTTTGATTTCCATTACTCCCAATTTACCTATGTTAAAAACACACCTGAAAATGATACTCGAAAAGGTCAACATAAAGTTGGTGAGCTCGTAGGTTTGATAATAACCCAGTTGTTGTGCCATAGTTTCAAAATTAGGACAATTGTGCAATATGACAGTGAATACATGCAATATATTAGATACCAACATAGCAATGCCTTGCTATCATAGATCCATAGATACACAACGAATATAGATACCACATAACAACTCCATACTACTCTTAGATCCAAAGATGCACAACAATATAAATACCACATAACAACTTCATCTTACTCTTAGATCCAAAGATGCACAACAATATAGATACCAATGCTCTTAAAGATTCCAAGCTCTTAGTTCCTCGCACCTAAAGCCTACCAGATGGAGCTATACATAGGGCAGAAGATCCACAAGTTCACAAGATCACAAGATCACAAGATCACAAGATCACAAGATCACAAGATCACAAGATACCTCACAATACCACATATGATCCACATACAAGTTCTACCAATCTCATGTCATTCACATAGCAGTCATAGGCACATAGCATTGTCCAAAAAGATAAAAGTTTCGCACAGTAAGAAAACAAGTTCAAAAACAGATTTGAGTATCATTTTCCCCCAATAGAAAAAGAGTCAAAAAGTGGGGCTACGAGAACTCACCTTAAGCAAAAGGTGATAGGTAGCAAAGATCTAGATCAAACAAGCAAGTGCAACGACGTCCGGTCACGACCTAATCCAGTTAATGTTCAATTTTAGATATACGCTCCAAAAGTGTTTTCAAGGTCGATGCATAGAGGTCAGATGCGTTGTACGGTCACCCTTAACGTTATCAGTGGTGTGATGGTTGACGACTTAGTTTCAAAGATAACATGTTCTAGTTCATACCTTAGTATAATATACATATACTATTTAAGTATCAATAGGTAAGTAATATAAGAAGACTCAGATAATAGGTATTTAGGAATATACTTCGGTAAGTCCATTCGGTAACCTTAGTTACTTAAATTATACGTATAGTTATAGGAAAAGAGACGTTTATTCATACTAAACGACTTGGAGAAGTTTTATATTTTATAATTATAAAACATATATTTTTTGTCTTTCAGTCGACTTATTAAAATAATAATATTTTATTATTTTGTCGTAAAAGTAAGTTTTGAGTAAAAATCTAAGTATAGGATTTTTACGAAATTTTGACATGACCTGTTCGTTTATACAACGTTTTCCAAGGTTTCAAACCTCAATTTCAAACATTTTTTTCCTAATTTCACCATTTTCCGACAAGATGCCAAAAATCTATATTTCGCAATGTTTATCAAAACATGTTTCCAAAAACGACTAATTCACATATATGTAATTATATAAATATGTTTCACTTTCAAAAGTCCGTTTTAATCACGTAAAACGATTAGTTTTCGCTTATTGGGCCTTAAGGCCCAATAAAGGTCCAAAACGATATTTTCAAGTTCTAAGATTCGATTTAGGTCCAATATTATATATAATATCTAATATAAGTCCGAGAAATAAACCACAACGCAAGCCAAGACTCACAGATCAAGCCAAGGTTTGGCTTGTCTTATTGGGTCGTGGCCCCTTTAAGGCTAGACCGAAAATAAGCTATATAGTATCTAAATGTTTTTCAACCATCACAACCACGACATAAAAATGATCAACCCATGTTTTTCTTAGTCTCGAGTTCGAACCATGACACACCCTTTTTATTCTTTCGAAAGTTTCTAGTTTACGATTTTAAGAAAACGGACCGTACAACATTCATCTATGCATCAATATACATCTAGAATTACAATAATATTTAGGAAAAGATCAACTTACAAGGAGGGTTTTGAGACAAGATCGACACGAAACCAACAACCCAAATGTTGTTTTAATGATACCCCGACTACTAGAATCAACCCAGAATGTTTACACCTTCATGTTCTTGATCAAAACTTAAAAAGTATAGGTGTTTTGTGTGTGTTTTGTGTTCAAAATCAGCCAAGGGAAGGAGAGAAAAAGAAATGAGAGTTTTGTGTGTTTTTGGGTGAAATGTGTGTATTTTGAAAGAGTATAAGACAACAAATGGTACCATGGATGGACAACACTCCTAAAATGAAGCCTTGTTGTCCCCTTGGTGGTCCAAATTCGTTCATGGCATCCTAGGAGGTCCTAGGTGCCTTCCAACACTTGTCGGGTTACTCAACGATCCTAATCCGTGATTTAAAATGCGACCCGAAAGTTCTTAGTATTTTTAATGAACTCAAAATACTTTTACATGAACTTAGAATATTCACACAACACCTTTTATAGTTAAACTTCCTTAGATTCGATTTGAACATTAACGGACGTGTCGGGACTCGTTATTTGATTTTTAAGCTATTTACGGGACAAACCTCCCGAAACTAGATCAACATAGATAAAATCCTCTAAAAAGGATTAACCCGATCAACATAGAGATTAGATAAACAAGATCAACATGGATTCACCACCGTTAACACGGTAACTTATTCTAACAGAAATGACAAAAGTCAAAAAGTCAAAAGACTAAATTAGAACATAATGACTCCTGAAAAGTGCAAGCGTTACATTGTACCCCCCTTAAAAAGAATTTCATCCCAAAATTCAACTAGTGCTAGAGCTAAAATATGCGGGTTTTTAAGTTTCGTTTGATCCTCACGTTCTCACGTGAACTCGGGTCCTCGTTTCAAATTCCATAGAACCTTAACGATGGCAATTCTACTCCGCTTAAGTTTCTTGAACTCTCTCTCTAAGATTTCCACAAGTTCTTCTACAAAGTTCAACTTAGTATCAACTTGGATCTCATCCAGATGTATCTGTAGTGTTGGGTCAGCCAAACACTTCTTAAGATTCGACACGTGAAACGTGTCATGAACACCATTAAGCTCTTCAGGTAGTCTAAGCCTATGGGCTACTAGATCGATCCTATCAGTGATCTCAAAAGGTCCAACGAATCTAGGTGCTAGTTTTCCTTTCTTCCCAAAGCGTACCACACCTTTCCAAGGCGACACTTTAAGCAAGACATGCTCACCTACACTAAACTCTAACGGTTTTCTCTTTTTGTCTGCATAGCTTTTCTGACGATCACGTGCAACCTTAAGCCTATCCTTGATCTGTAAGATCTTCTCAGTAGTTTCTTGCACTAACTTAGGCCCTATCAGTTGTCCCTCTTCAACTTCTACCCATAAGATCAGTGAGCGGCACTTTCTACCATACAAGGCTTCAAACGATGCACACCTCACACTAGAATGATAACTATTGTTGTGTGAGAAACTCAACCAATGGAAGATGAATATCCCAACTTCCCCCAAAGTCAAGGACGCATGCTCTGAGCATGTCTTCCAAGGTCTGGATAGTACGCTCACTCTGACCATCAGTCTAAGGGTGGTAAGCCGTACTCATGTCTAACCAGGTTCCTAGTGCTTCTTGCATTGATTGCCAAAACCTTGATGTAAAATGACCATCACGATCGGATATGATTGAGATCGGCACACCATACCTAGTAGCGATCTCATTGAGATAGATTCTAGCTAACCTACCCATCTTATAGTCCTCACGCATAGGTAGAAAATGAGCAGACTTAGTCAATCGGTCCACAATGACCCAAATTGTGTCATGCCCACTACTAGTCCTTGGTAGTTTCATAACAACGTCCATTGTTATTCTCTCCTATTTCCATTCAGGGATCTCAGGTTGGTGCAGTAAGCCAGATGGCCTCTGATGTTCAGCCTTCACCTTCAAACAAGTTAAACATTTGCTAACATACACGGCTATATCCTTTTTTCATTCCCGACCACCAGTACACATCCCTAAGATCATAGTACATCTTATCTGCTCTTGGGTGTACAAAGTACCTCGACTTATGGGCTTCTTCCATTATCAGGGTTCTCATATCACCCTTCAAAGGAACCCATATTTGATCCAGGTAGTACAATGCTCCATCACTCCCATATTCTATCAGTTCATCCAGCCCTCTCTACATTTCTGCCGGCTCATCAGATGCTTCATTTTGAGCCGCTAGTATCTTATCCTTGATACTCGACTGAATGGTCATGCTCATAGCTCGAACTCTCTTAGGCTTAATCCTCTCTTTCCTACTTAGTGCGTCAGCTACTACATTCGCTTTACCAGGATGGTAGCGAATTTCGCAGTCATAGTCGCTGAAAAGCTCTATCCAGCGATGCTGACGCATGTTTAGTTCCTTCTCAGTTTAATATCAAGATTCTATCTCGTCTAGGTTGCTCAACTTTCCTAACGAGAGTTTCATTTGGTTCTCCCATAACACGAAACCAATCATCAAACTGACTTCCTATGAGGTGATAACTAGTTAATCCTTGGCTAGGATTTACTTAGATTCCGTCATGTGTCAACCACCAAAATCTAGAGGGTGTTCGTAGGTCAAGGTGAATAATTTTCGCTAGGGAAACTGCTAGTCCAGTGTAATGACCTAGTATACTATATTAGAATCTACGATTGTTATCCTTTCTTGTTGTAAGGACTAACGCCTGTACTTAGAACTCAATGGAGGTCAATTTCATCACGAAAGAATTAGATGCCAAATCAGAACTCGATACTGTGGTCATAGCTTATGTGACATGGTCAAGTACTACTAAAAGTTGAAATCATGGCATTCCTATCCAACTTATTCTACTAAGTGAAAGGAGTGTCAGTCTAAAGTAATTCGTCAAGCGGTTATATAGGCGAAGGTGAGCTAGTCCGTCCTTAGGCAAGATCTTCATAAGCCTTAAGCTAAGTAACAACTTCGAATCTAATTCAACTCCACAACTCAATCAAACAAGAACTGTCATGAAATTAAGCTAAGCATCAAGTTGTTATTACAACTTACTGCTATTGAAAAGTTTGCTTAATTCTGGGTTTTCCCAACACAAACGAATGGGTATCTACTGCTTAGATTGGTGAGATTAACGACGAAGGTTAGGGGTTATAGTCGAGGCAAATGATTTGTTCCAAAAAGAAGTTTGAAAGCGATGATTCATAAATCAAAGTTTCTAAGGGAAAAATTCGGTGTCAATGATCTGGTGCGTTCGAAATCCTTATTGATAACCTGAGGTGTTCGGTCCGTTTCCTATGGCCGAATAGAGCGTAAACGTAATGCGTGTCCCTTCTCGGATGCATGGTTTCAAAATTTGTTAACGACGTTTATTCTAAGTAAACCATAATAAAAGTGTGACCATCAACGTAGTTTGAAGCAACGTTGTTTGAAGTTTTCGTTACCATAGTCATGTGAAAAGATGTCTATAAAAGTTTGTGTATCGACTACGCGATTTTCGTATATGATCTAGATTTTCGACTTTAAAGAAAACTGACGTTCGAACATGTGTTCAAAACCATTTATGTTTAAAACCACCAACCATAGAAATCCCAAAGTTTTGTACTTTGTAAGGTCTGTAAGAAAACGTTTCAATTGTATAAAAGTTTTGACCGAAAGACTTCGGTTCGTCCATATTGGTACCATCTCCGGAACACGTACACTAGGGCGGCTACTATTATCACGACTAATGTGAGGAATTTAGCCTAAAGGTATCACTTTCTCATGAATCCCATCATTCTATCTGTAGTTTCCAAGGTCTAAATTGTGTGACAATACCACCAATTGCGACTACGCTGGTCAGTGAGTTGTTCTTAGTGCGACTAAGAATGTAATCCAATTCGTCGGTTTAGAATGCGGTGTATTCAGACTTTCTAACAAAATGAGTAGTGTGGGGAAGACAGGGCATGAGATAACCGATAAGTGCATAAGTACTCTTATAAGATATCATTACTTAAATTACCAGCATAGATCTGTTTACATATAGTAATCAACATAAAGTTCAAACTTAGTTATTCGTAGCCATATATATATATATATATATATATAAATATATATATATATATATATATATATATATATATATATATATATATATATATATATATAAATATATATCGAGCAGATACAAACGGCAAATAGGCAATAGCAAGATCAGATAGCGGGAATAAGCATCTCAAGGCAACATGCAATACAACTAAGGCAACATGGCAAACGCTAGGCAATCAATGATGATCTAGATCTTAACACTCGCAAGCATCCTCATAAGTTCAAGGTCAAATCATTTTCAGGTGGTCTTAGCATTTGTATGTCCCTTCCCTTCCTATAACATAACTTAAGGGAACTACCCCCATTATCTCATGGTCCTTCGTGAATTAAGCATAGTTGATCAGGCTACGCTTAATTAAGGAAGAATTATGAAATGCTCGGGCTAGTCAACTTTTGCCATGTTCGAGGTTTTACGAAAACTTTAGTTTGATTATAGTTGCGTTTTTATTTTAGAAAAATGGGCATTCTCTATAACCTTGGCTCTGAATACCAATCTGTCACACACCGCTAAAGCGGAAACACAGAAATGCGACATAATGATTTACATTGCTCAAGATACAAGACCATACCATACAAGGTTTACAAAGGGTAGATTTACAATAGTTCCCAAGTTTCATTCTTGATAAATAAGACACAAGTCTTTAGATAAACTCCTAAAAGTGTACGTCTTTGATTTCCATTATTCCCAATTTACCTATGTTAAAACACACCTCAAAATGATACTCGAAAAGGTCAACATAAAGTAGGTGAGCTCGTAGGTTTGATAAAAAACCAATTGTTGTGCCATAGTTTCAAAATGAGGACAATTGTGCTATATGACAGTGAATACATGCAATAGATTAGATACCAACATAGCAACTTCATGCTATCATAGATTCATAGATTCTTAATAGATATAGATACCAAACATTCCCAATGCTATCCTAGATTCATAGATTCTTTTAGATTAGATACCAACATAGCAATGCCTTGCTATCATAGATCCATAGATACACAACGAATATATATACCACATAACAACTCCATACCACTCTTAGATCCAAAGATGCACAACAATATAGATACCACATAACAACTCCATCATACTCTTAGATCAAAAGATGCACAACAATATAGATACCAATGCTCTCAAAGATTCCAAGCTCTTAGTTCCTCGAACCTAAAGCCTACCAACTGGAGCTATACATAGGGCGGATGATCCACAAGTTCACAAGATCACAAGATCGCAAGATACCTCACATAACAAGATATGATCCACAAACAAGTCCAACTAAACCTCATGTCATTCACATAACAGTCATAGGCACATAGCATTGTCCAAAAAGATAAAAGTTTCGCGCACAGTTATGAAAACAAGTTCAAAATAGATTTGAGTATCAAGATAAAACAATATCTTAAAAACCAAGTTCAAAATAGATTTCAGTATCATTTTCCCCCAAAGACAAAACAAGTTCAAAAAGGTGGGGCTACGAGAACTCACCTTAAGCAAAGGTGATAAGTAGCAGAGATCTAGATCAAACAAGCAAATACAACGACGTCCAAACACGACCTAATCCAGTTAATGTTTAATTTTAGATATACGCTCCAAAAATGTTTTCGAGGTCGATGTATATAGGTCAGATAACGTTATCAGTGGTGTGATGGTTGAAGACTTAGTTTCAAAAATAACATGTTCTAGTTCATACCTTAGTATAATATACATATACTATTTAAGTATTAATATGTAAGTAATATAAGAAGACTCGGATAATAGGTATTTAGGAATATACTTCGGTAAGTCTATTCGGTAACCTTAGTTACTTTAATTATATGTATAGTTATAGGAAAAGAGACGTTTATTCATACTAAACGACTTGGATAAGTTTCATATTTTATAATTATAAAACATATATTTTTTGTCTTTCAGTCGACTTATTAAAATAATAATATTTTATTATTTTGTCGTAAAAGTAAGTTTTGAGTAAAAATCTAAGTATAGAATTTTTACAAAATTTCGGCATGACCCGTTCGTTTATACAACGTTTTCCAAGGTTTCAAACCTCAATTTCAAACATTTTTTTCCCAATTTCACCATTTTCCGACAAGATGCCAAAAATCTATATTTCGCAATGTTTATCAAAACATGTTTCCTCAAACGACTAATTCACATATATGTAATTATATAAGTATGTTTCACTTTCAAAAGTCCGTTTTAATCACGTAAAACGATTAGTTTTCGCTTATTAGGCCTTAAGGCCCAATAAAGGTCCAAAACGACATTTTCAAGTTCTAAGGTCCGATTTAGGTCCAATATCATATATAATATCTAATATAAATCCGAGAAATAAACCACAACGCAAGCCAAGACATACAGACCAAGCCAAGGTTCGGCTTGTCTTATTGGGTTATGACCCCTTTAAGCCGAAAATAAGATATTCGTAGCTTATTTTCAAACCGTTAAGCTTCGTTAGGCCTTAAATATCATACTAAGCTATAATCAAAAGCCATAAAAATAAGCCGGACCACAATAAGGACTACAATAAGCCGCGGATTATTGGGCCTTATTGGACCATGAGCTTTATAAGCCCAAAATAAGTCCATTAAGCTTTTAAATAAACTAATAAGCTTCTTAGTTCCTTTAGTCATCAAAATAAGCTATCAAAATATGCTTATAACAATAAGATACCATAGATAGATAACCAAAACCATGATTACTCAAACCCTTATTCCAACCGAATATTATTAAGCTAAAATAAGCCGAATAAGCTTATTATTTAAGCTAGACCGAAAATAAGCTATATAGTATCTAAATGTTTTTCAACCATCACAACCACGACATAAAAATGATCAACCTATGTTTTCCTTAGTCTCGAGTTCGAACCATGACGCACCCTTTTTATTCTTTCGAAAGTTTCTAGTTTACGATTTTACGAAAACAGACCGTACAACATTCATCTATGCATCAATATACATCTAGAAGTACAATAATATTTTGGAAAAGATCAACTTATAAAGAGGGTTTTGAAGACAAGATTGACACGAAACCGACAACCCAAACGTTGTTTTAATGATACCCCAACTACTAGAATCAACCCGGAACGTTTACACCTTTATGTTCTTGATCAAAACTTAAAAAATATAGGTGTTTTATGTGTGTTTTCTGTTCGAAATCAACCAAGGGAAGGAGAGAAAAAGAAATGAGAGTTTTGTGTGTTTTTGGGTGAAATGTGTGTATTTTGAAAGAGTATAAGACAACAAATGGTACCATGGATAGACAACACTCTTAAAATGAAGCCTTGTTGTCCCCTTGGTGGTCCAAATTCGTTCATGGCATCCTAGGAGGTCGTAGGTGCCTTCCGACACTGGTCGGGTTACTCAACGATCCTAATCCGCGATTTAAAATGCGACCTGAAAGTTCCTAGTATTTTTAATGAACTCAAAAATACTTTTACATGAACTTAGAATATTCACACGGCACCTTTTATAGTTAAACTTCCTTAGATTCGATTTGAACATTAACGGGCGTGTCGAGACTCGTTATTAGATATTTTAAGCTATTTACGGGACAAACCTCCCGAAACTAGATCAACATAGATAAAATTCTCTAAAAAGGATTAACACGATCAACATAGAGATTAGATAACCAAGATCAACATGGATTCACCATCGTCAACACGGTAACTTGTTCTAACAGAAATGACAAAAGTCAAAAAGTCAAAGGACTAAATTAGAACATAATGACTACTGAAAAGTGCAAGGGTTACATTTTCACACACTGTATATTCACGATCACACCTTCCTTGTTTACAACCAACTATTAAAATTCCAACTTTGGAACCAATGACCCTTCAAACAAAGATGATACCTTATAAATATTAGTGAATAAATAGGCACAAGCCCGTTTGTGGGTTTAGGGTATTAGGGTTTCACCATTATAAATAATAGTCATTAATAAGATTATGCCTACGGGGTTTTCATTATCTAACATGGTATCGGAGTGGGTCTGATCCTTATACCTAGGTGGCTACGTTGAGCCGCCTCCCTTAAACCACCCCCATCCAACCTTAGTCGTCACCTTTTAACCCTATTTAAAAAAACACATCATCGACTATGAATAAGTCAAAAACCAATCATATGATCCTCTGTTCCTTGCTTAACCATTTGCTAAAAGATGGAGCTTATGGCAGACGTTACCTCCAAATCAAAAGGAAAAAAGAAAACCTTGTTCCAAACAGGCCGAAGTTGAAGCCCATAACAGTGGAAGTGATCATCACAAAGTTGGAGGAATAGAAAGTTTGAAGTGGGATTTTTAAGGATCAAATCTATCATTAGTTTTATGTTAAAAAAAGTTATAGTTGTTTTATTTGTGTTGGTGATTTGTGCTAAGGTCACAAATTCACACATTCGTGATTTGTGTTGCTGATTTGTGCTAAGGTCATAAATCCACACAATCGTAATTTGTGTTGGTGATTTGTGCTAAGGTCACAAATCCACATAATCTTATATTGTTGTTCGTGCTTCGGTCACGAGCCAGATCGTTTTTATTACGTTAATGTTTTTTTTACGTCAATGTTTTTTTTCTTTCTCTTTTTCTAGTTTACTACTCCAGTTCGAGCTTTTGCGATTTCGCCGCTCGGACTGTGGGGGAATATTAGATGGATTAGGCCCAAGCCCGACTTTTGGGTTGGGTCCATTAGGGTTAGGGTTATGCATTTGTATAAATAGTGATCAATAATAAAGTTATACCTACGGGGTTTACATTGTTTAACATGGTATCATGAGCAGGCATGATCTTGAGACCTAATCGGTCATCAAGCCGCCACTTCTATACCACCCCGTCAAACCTCTCTATCTTCTGTCTCAAAACCCTGGCCACCACAAAAATACAAAATAAACCCACTGTTCATTTTTTTGTAGGTTTTAGTTTTTTATTTTCATATTATTTGGTCAATAGACAAAGAGCAGCTTTTTGGAATGACATTGAATGAGATGGAGTATAGAGTTGATGATGTTTTTAGGCGGATCGAGAGTTATGCTATTTTAGTTTGTTAAAAAAAGTTATAGTTGTTTTATTTGTGTTGGTGATGTGTGCTAAGGTCACAAATCCACACAATCGTGATTTGTGTTGGTGATTTGTGCTAAGATCACAAATCCACACAATCGTAATTTGTGTTAGTGATTTGTGCTAAGGTCATAAATCCACACAATCGTAATTTGTATTGGTGATTTGTGCTAAGATCACAAATCCACACAATCTTACATTGTTGTTCGTGCTTCGGTCACGAGCCGGTTCATTTTTTATTACGTTTATGTTTTTATTACATCAATGTTTTGTTTTTGTTTTTTTTATTTTCTCTTTTTCTAGTTTACTACTCCAGCCTGAGCTTTTACGATTTCGCCTCTCGGACTGCGGGAGAGTATTAGATAGATTAGGCCAAGCCCGACTTGTGGGTTGGGTCCATTAGTGTTAGAGTTATGCATTTGTATCCTATAAATAGTGATCAATAATAAAGTTATACCCACGGGGTTTTCATTGTCTAACATGGTATCAGGTATAATCTTGAGACCTAATCAGTTATCAAGTAGTCAATTTTATACCGCCCCGTCAAACCTCTCTATCTTCTGTCTCAAAACCCTACATTCGTTTGTTTATTTTTATTTGTGTTGGTGATTTGTGCTAGGTCACAGATCCACACGATTGTATGTTTATTTTTAATTGTGTTGATGATTTGTGCTAAGGTCACAAATCCACACAATCGTGATTTGTGCTAATGTCACAAATCCACACAATCGTGATTTGTGTTGGTGATTTGTGCTAAGGTCACAAATCCGCACAATCGTATATTGTTGTTAGTGCTTCGGTTATATTGGTTTATCCAGGTTTATCAGTTCATGACTTCAAGTTTAAAGATTGTTTGAAGACGCTTGTTGTCGAATGTCTTCATCAAGTTATGTTTTTATTATTTTAATGTTTTGTCTTTTTGTTTTCTTTTCTAGTTTACTACTTTAGTCCGAGCTTTCGCGATTTCGCCGCTCAGACCGCGGGATAGTATTAGTGAATAAATAGGCCCAAGCCCGTTTGTGGTTGAAGGTATTAGATTAGGGTTTCACTAATAATGGTCATTAATAAGATTATACCTACGAATTTTCGTAATTTTCGTTATCTAACAATAAAGTCACAATCACGAGCTGTTGTCTTTTTACTCATTTCTTTTTTATTTGTTTTCATCATCCCAAATCAGTCTAAGTCTTCAAAATAGGTTCAGAACCAATACATTTCTAATTTTTATAATACCAACTGTAAAATTGTAACCTAGTGACAAATCTGAGTTATCAAAGAATACCCAAAGATTGAGGAAGGCAGTGATATTGAACAATGATCATAGTGAAGAAATGAAGATTAACGAAAGCGTTACTGAATAAGACAAGAAGATTGCAGAGGAAGAACAAAACAGAACACTACCCATGAAGTTAGACGGGATGGTTGTTGGTGATTTTGTGTCACCAATATGATTTAAGTGTAATGGATTGACTTAGTTGACCAATGTATAATCGTGATAAATGTTCAACAAGTCGCGGTTGTGCGAAGTGCACACTTGTATGACGTTATTATGATTATCATTCGGGGGCGAAGCCCCAAATCACGGGGGTCCGGGGGCAGCGCCCCTGGTAGCAGGGTCCAAGGGGCGACAACCCCTGGTAGGGTCCAAGGGGCAGAGCCCATGGCTGGGGTTTTATTTGGTGTAAAGTGCTATGTTAAAAAGCGCACTTGAAAATAAAATTCTCGAAATTATGAACTTGATTTTTCCTTTTAATTTAACTGATTCGGTAGTTAAAATAAATGCTATGGTAGTTACAACCGATTTTCAGTTTGTTGGTCATATATACATTATCAATCTGGTTCGTTTTTCATAACAACATAAAAAAACACATTCTCGATTCAAAATTTGAGTTTTATCCGATTTGAGATTTCGATAGAACCATCGAAATACTTCAATCTGAAAGTGTTTACACGACTCTCAGATTTCTGTGATCATAATTTCATAACAATAGTTCAAGTACAGTTTAAAATTGGTACACGAAAAAGACGTTTTCTTAATTTAAATGAGTCCTTCACCGGGTGTCTAGCTACGAAGGTGGTCCTGTGAAGGATAACCAGGATATATCTTCTGAAAGTACTATCGGGGAGTCGCTTTTTGAGAAAGCCACCTTCATATGTGATATTTAGTGATACTAGAGGGCTTATCAAGATCAAGAAGGGCTGCTTAATTCTTGGTAATTGTGATAACAGTAATTTAATAGTCAATTTGTTTGTTGAATTTAGAACCAGCAAAGACTTTATAAAGAAGGTAATAGTCTCTTTACATCTATGTATGTCTAAAGCTATGTGATTTTGTATGTGTCTTCGTTATAAATGTGGTTATACAAACTCGTGTATATATTAATGGGTCTAATTAGGTTAATTCTGAATCTCTGATGGGTTAAATGATGGATTGGGATACAAGAGTTGATTGAAAAAGGAAAATAAACATGTCAAATGGGTCAGATAATTCACTATAATTAGGTCTGTCATAGTAACATTTCATAATTTACTTGTTAGCGGAACCGTAGGATTGAGCTTATTGACATATCTGTGTTAGTGATTATAATAATGGATTTATAGTTAAACCAATAAAACAAAGAGCCTATAAAATATATCAAGTTCTTTGTATAAAACCTTTACAGATGACAAAAAAGGTACATAATGTCAAGTGGAACAATAACCATTATCAAAAACCAATAACAGTTGCAAAAAGGAAACTCCTACACGGCCTAAAGCAATAACAGCTGCATTGAATAAACGCGGAAGGCTCATATTAACTCGTCATACTAAAGATACCCCTTCTATGAAATTTTTGTGATAGAGGCATTGACAATGGCATCTTGTGTTTGTTTTACTCCGGAAGAACAGATAATATCTGCGAATCCCATCAAGAATTTTGAAAAGCTCTGTGGAGATAATCAGAGCAGATTAGAAACCAAGACATTAATTGTTCAAGTTGAGCTGAATCTTTGTTACTTAAATTACCACACTTTACCCAACATGAACATGTTACTTTTATTGGGTCTGAGTTTTAGCCTTACTATACAATTCAATTCAAACACGAACAAACTACCTCTAACAGACAGTAGAAAAAGTCAAGTGGTAATCAAATGCTAGGTTTTGTTACAATTGATTACGAGTGACCTAATAACTCTAGTTTCAAAATGCAATGCCTATTTAGACAAGTGGGATATAGGAGATGTGGGGCCAATAGGAGCCTCTTCTACTCGTCTTTTCTTTCGGTTCATATATATATATATATATATATATATATATATATTCTCAAACACAAAAGTGAAGGCAACAACATTTCTGGTAGATCTTTCATCTTTGGGCACTCCCATATATGAAAATACAGGATAAGAAAAAGAAAAAACAAGACCAAAGAAACCAAGAACCAGAAAGAAAGAAAAACCAGACATTTAGCCAAGATGAGGCATTTGCATTGATCTTGAAATCCAAACATCCCAGTTGATAGGCTTTGTCTTGTACTGTGCAGAGATCCAAATTCTTTGCAAGTCGCTGAATCGAAGGGAATATGTCCTCACGTAAGATGCTTGCAATCGACTCCTTGTTGGCCTTGATCACTTTCTCAACTACCAAATAGCCCATATAGCACTGGAAAACCGCATGAAGAGCTTTGTTGGTTCGAGAACAGCCATAACTGCCAATCCTTTCCAGAGCAATATCCACAATATTGAAAGAGGAAACGTAAGGAGAATCAAGGGACCACCAACTCCAATTTTTTCTCCAAAGAGGACATAAGCAGGAGGGAAGACGGATACCACGTAAAGAGAGATTGGCAGGCGTAGCTAATCTGTTTATAGATGCTCTCCAAACGCAAATGTGACTTTGCGAGGAATCAAAAAGTTCCACGAGTGATGAACACCAATACAATAATCCGAAAAAAGGCTATTCTGAATGAGAACCGAGAGAGGTTTGACTTTGAAGATACCAGACGCATCACCAGACCAACCCCAATTGTCTTGACTGCCGAGACTAAGCTCGAGGTTACACAATCTATTCAAGAGCAGGTTAAGCTCATCCACAGCTATCCCTCGAGGAGGAAGACGCCAATCCCATTTGACAACCCAAACACAATCAATGAAATGACATCGCTCGTTTACTTTACAATCTTGATTAGAATCCAAAGCAAAGAGTATAGGAAAGACGTCCTTAAGACATACCTCATCCCCACTCCATGAGACCTTCCACAAAGAAGTATCTGAACCTTTGGAAAGTCAACTGATTTTGTATGTTTGTTCATTGTTGATGTGGTTATATTGACTCGTGTATATGAAAATGGGTCAAACTAGGTTATATTTTATCTTTGATGGGTTAATTGGGTTGGGATACGAGGTTTCACTGAAAATGAAAAAGAAAAAGAAAAGCATGCCTACCAAATAGGTTTTAGTCATATTTCATTATTTACTGGGTAGCAGGCGTAGCAAAAGCCAAGGTTGAGCTTGGAGAGATATCTGTGGTAGGGATCGTAATTCTGAATAACAAAGAACTTACAAAATATATATCCGTAAACTTATATAGAACCATTGATTGATAAAAAAAGGTACATAATGTCAAGTGGAACAACAATCAAACACACGGCTTAAACCAAGAACAATTGCACCAAAGAAACCAGGAAGGGTCATATAAACTCACACAAAAAATACGCTTTCTCTGGAATTATTGATATAAGCATTGACGATGGCATCTTTTGTCTGTTGTGCTCCGTAAGAACAGGTTATAGAAAATTACAGGCCAGCTGGAAATCCCATCCAGAAATTTGAAAACCTGTTCTGTAAATTAATTAAAAAAAACAGAGTATATCAGAAAACAAGACATTGTTTGATCATGTTGAGCTGAATATTTGTTACTCAAATAGTCTAATCTATTTGAAACATAAACAGCTTTTTTTGCATAATATGTTAGGCATGTATAAAGTGCTCTGTGCAAATTTGATGCTTCCATAACAGCCCCAATAGATTTTTTCCATCATTACTGCAAATAAAGAGAATAAGTATCTCCCTTTGTCAAGCATGATATGTAATTTCTGGTAGACCAATATCCAAGTACTGTAGTACTAAAGTTATCTAAAGCTTTAATTGATTCATCGTATATATCATTATCATTTATCATTATCATCATCCTACATTAAAAGATTGGTTAACTAAGCCCAAATGATTGAGTAAACAAAATGTAGTCTATCGTACTTGTCTTTATGACAACAAGTCAAACTCGAAGTCAGCTATCCGTAATTTACCACCTGACAGTCAAGAAACAAATGTGGTGCTACGGTGCTACCCAAGATAGACTCTCTAGCCTAAGAATTGGCTCTGAGTTTTAGTCTTATAATACAATTTAAAATAGACATACAAACTACCATATAACCGCCTTATTAACAGAAAGTGAAAAAAGTTAACACCTGTGGCCGCTGACATGGCTAATATCTGTAATATACGCATCCCATCTCTGAACTGAGTTAATCCTTGAAACAACTAGACAAAACAAGAATTTGGTGTTAGTATGTGAGTTTAATATATAGTGACTTTAGGGACATAGGAGATGCTGGGCCAATAGGAACCTCCTCTGCGTGTCTTTTCTTTCAGTTCATCTGTGCATTTATTGATTGTTAAACTCAAAAGTGAAGGCAACAACTCTCCTGGTAGATCTTGAATCTTTGGGCATTCCCATATATAAAGATGTTGGAGGGAGGTGAGATGTTGGAGTCCCTTTGAAACTGATTCCAATTTCTTAAAAGACCATAACTGAAGATTAGAAAGAGATGAAGGAAGCATATGAGACAATTGACTTCCACTAGTCACATCTTCTTCTTCTGCCGATCCACCCAATAGCTCTAGGTGAACAAGAGAAGGTGGGAAGTCCTGTGGGCCAAACTTTGATATAGGCTTCTTCAAACCCCCTATTTCTAAGGAACCCAAGTTAGGAGGCCAAACCCCAAAGGAATCAACATCCATACTTTTACACTTGACAATTCTCAGATGTTTTAACGAGGTGAGATTCGGCAAGTCGGCAGCAGGAAATGACTCTATACTTGAACATTCTTTAATTGTTAATTCAGTGAGTTGGATGAAACGAGTCAATTCATTGATTGATTTCAGATTTTTCCACCTGTAAATATCTACAGATTCAAGCATCAGTGGCATGCTTGTGTTGAGAAGCACCTCCTTTTCCAAAAGTTGTTCACATCCATTAATCCAGAGGGACTTGAGCTTGTGCCCTTCTCTTGTTGGGAAGGAGACAGATGCAATTAAAGGACAACCATAGATAGTCAATTCTTCAATGCTGTTTGGCAATTTGCAACGCTCAAGATTCTCACATCTCCCTAATTCCAAAATCCTAAGAGATGTTAGTTGGTTGCATCCATCATCCTCCTCCTCTTTCTCTCCCAAACTCACCAATTTTGAATAATTCACTACTTGCAACTTCCTTAAATTCACAAGAACCTTACTTGCCTCTGCTTCTGATTCCCACAAGTATCTTATTTCATTACACATCCAGATACTTAATTCTTCAACTGACCCAAGATGGTCCATAACACCTCTCCACACCTCATCACCAAGTCCTGAAATATCACTTATACTCAACTTGGTGACTGATGAAGTTACACGAACCAGACTTCTCAATACCCCATCACCACAATCACTTATATTTAGAACCCTCAAAGAAGGCAGTTTTTCAAGTGAGACTTCAGCCAAATTAGGACAATCTTTTATATGCAGCTCTTCAAGGCATGGAAACATTACTGCACCTACAACACCACTCTTGGTTGACCAAACCTCCCATCCCCTCATTTGTTCAATTCTCAGACTTTCAAGCTTAGGAAATGCAATACCAGCTTCACCAAGAAACTCTGACCCCACCACTTTCACCTCATTTAGCTCTTGAATATCCAGCTTCTTAAGTAATGGCAGTTCCCCAAGTGACGGTAGATTCATACAATTTCTAGATTTTTCAATCCGTACATTAGTCAAACGGAGAAATGAGGGATCTCCGATCCAGTTTGGAAACGACTTACCTCCATATGACTCGATTACAAGATCTTTCAAGTTATCACCATGAGGCTTGAGTGCATCAAGAACTTCCTTTTCAAGTTTTTCATTTCGAGAATCATCAAACACATCAATCCATTCCATGTGTAACTCGCTAACCCTCTTTTGTGATAAGTTCACACCCTGTATATCCCTCGCACTTTGCACTTTTTGCAGCTCATCAATATAAATCTCTCCTTGGAGATTCTTTAAGTTCCTAAGCAAAGATATAAAAAGGTCGTTGTTTTCAACAACAACTACTTTGTTGGAAAGAGTTTGTAGGCTTTTAATCTCACCAATCTCTAACGGCATCATATTCCAAAGCAATGTATCCCAAATGTCAAAATGCCGCAAATTTCTAAGCTTTAAGAAGTTGTCGGGCAACGTAGTCAACTGATAACAGCCGCAAACGATCAATGTCTGTAGATTATATAGATTGCAAACGCTTTCTGGCAAATGTGAGATGCCAGTTTGAGATAAGTTAAGATACCGCAAGTGCTTCATATTGCTGACACACTCTGGTACCTCAACTATTTTTAATCTACTCAAACTTAGAACCCTTAACAATGGTAACCGGGGAAGTAAGTCAACCAGAATCTTACTTGATAAGTAGAATGTCTGCCAGTTATTCAACACATCGGGCATAGCTAAAAACGTTCTCAAGCTATTAGCCCTTTCGAATGCCTTGAACTTGTTGTAAGTCATATATTCGTCACAAGAAAATGAAATATGGCGGTACTTTTTGAAAGCTTCCTTCCTAACATTCTTCTGCGTATCTATGTCTAACCTTGAAAAAAACTCTCCAGCAGCAAACGTGGCTAAATCATTCATGAGGTCGTGCATCACAAACAATGATTCGTCATCAGGCACATGTTGAAAAAATGACCATGACAACAACTCTTGAAAATATTCCTCACCCAAGCATTCTATTGTTTTATTTGTAGCTGAATTGTGCAAAAACCCTTCCACCATCCACAACAGAATTAAGTCCTTCTTCTCAAACACGTAGTCCTTGGGGATCAAGCAACAATAAGCAAACAATTGCTTAAGACAAGCAGAAAGATCATGGTAGCTTAGTCTAAGTGCCGGAAGAATACCACCTTCATCTTTTAACATCCATATCTCATCATCCAACAACCGCTTCCATTCTTCTTCATTTGTTTTTGTTCTCAATAAACTTCCAAGTGCTTTTAGAGCCAAAGGCAAGCCATCACATTTTTGAACGATGCCTTCACCGTGTGGTCTTAGCACTGGATGTAAATGAAAGCTCTTTACACCCAAGGAATGTTGAGCAAATAAAGATAAAGCATCTTCATGTGACAACTTCTTTAGATCATATGGATGATCGTAGCCCAACTTATTGAGCAATTGTTGCTTTCGAGTTGTAATGATAATTTTGCTTCCAGGAGCCCCTGGAAAAAATGGGCCTGCTAAGGTCTCCCAATCTTCCAAGTTATCGCTCCACACATCATCCAAAACTAGCAGAAATTGTTTCCCCATAAGTCGATCTCTGAGAGCTACTTGAAGCAAATTTAGATCTGCAAAATCCTTTTGTTCCCCCCCCCCCCCCCCCCCCCCTCCCCCCCCTACAGATTGATATATAACTTTGCTTATATTGAAGCTATCAAAGTCATCGGAAACACAAACCCATGCCTTGAGTTCAAAGTGATCCTTCACTAACTGATCATCGTACAAAAGTTTAGCTAGAGTTGTTTTGCCTATCCCCCCCATACCAACGATGGGAACGATGCTAAAGTTTTTATTACATGATTCATCACTTAACAGTTTCTGAACCAATTCCTTTTTATCACCTTCACGTCCGACAATACTTGGTACATCTACCAAAGAGGTCTGGTAACGTCTATTTTTATCTTTTGACCCTTCATTTTTCACACTCAAACCAAGGCTATCCTTTCCATCCATTAGTTCTTGTAACCTGGTAGAAATATCATCTAACTCGCTGGCCACACGAGTACTTAGTGAGAAACTAGTGAAAAAAGTTGGCATGAGCTTTCTTATCTTTCTGGGGAAGCTTTCAAACTCATTGACTAAATAGCATCCGTTGCCAAAGCGTCGAGTATGTCGTCTATGTCATAAGCTAAATGTTGGAGATCATTCAGCCACTGTTTAACAGCTTTTGATTTTACTCCCTTCTGCGAAGCATCCTCAAGGAATGCCTGGATCAGGAGTAACTTCTTCTCCCATTTCTTCAGCTCGGAGTGAATTCCTTTGGCGCGAGCAATCTTGTTCTCGAGTACGGATGTTAGCTTCTCAAAAACGACTGGAAGCAAAGCACAAAGAACGAGTTCAGCCATTGTTGGTTGGTTTATGGTGAGAGCACAAAAGAGAGTAAAAAATTGGATTGAAAAGCAAGGGTGCATAGAATGAAGGGTGTGAGGCAAGAACAATGGTAGGTTAACACCATTTTTACAAACAAATATCCACACCCAAATGTGGCATATAATCATGGAGCATAAAAATTAAGAAAGAGAAATTTTCATGCAACTTAATTGGTACATCTCACGTGTCACATGTGGGTGTGAATGTTTGTTTGTAAATATGATATGAGTGTAGCATTTCTCCGGAGGCAATACTTGCATTATTGTCTTTGTTTATGGTCGAT